>JAIPRL010002695.1:36182-55721 GCA_025469235.1 Pemphigus obesinymphae | reverse complement strand
TTTAAGAGCAAAGACACCTATTATAAGATCGAAAGTTCACAACATTTTGGAGGGAATCTCATATCCTTTTTTCAATAAACTAAATATTTAGCATGTAATCTAACATTCAAAAATCTTTTTTTTTTTTTTAGTTTTTTCAACGGCTGTAACTTTTTTTATAAGCATTATTTTAAAAAACGGATATGACATTCCCTCGAAAATGTTTATTACGATTATATAATGGGTGTTTTTGTTCTTAAACCACTGTGAAACGAATTATCGTCATTCTGCGTAGACAATATGTTTTTATACTAGAAATCTGGAGGTATCACGTCCTCTTATCGGTAATTATCCTTATTATCTGGTTTATTAAAAGTTATAAATAGCAATGTCGCGGCCGCGCTAAATTAAATTTATACCTAGTTTATTTAATATAAACAATAAACACATTATAATATGCCTGCCTAAATAGATTTATTTTGATGGTCAATATTATTTTATTTTAGTATAAAGTTTATAAATTTACATGGTCCAGCCCGGCGGCCTTAGAAAGCATGCGGCCCAGTGTAGGACTTGTCCCACTGTCCCACCTTGCCAGTCCGCCTCTGGTGTAAGAATTTAAATAAAATACATACCTATCCAAGATAAAAAAAAATATTGTTTTAATACACGAAAAGAATGAAAATATCTACTTCTTTACAAAACTGTCTGAAGGTATGAATGAACTTGGAAATGACAATTATACGGCAGATTTTGGTACCTACGTATTTTAGAAATATAAAAGGTATAATATACTACTCAACAGAAATTGAAAAATGAGTATTTTACAACAGTTTAATTATTATTTAATATTTAATACTAATGTGTTTTTAGAGGCATTACACAAAAGTGTTACCTAAGTATTGTTTCCTAGATAGAAAACAGTATAAACGATTGGACTTATTATTATTTAGGGACAAAATGTTTGAAAGAAACATCAACATTTCTAAACAAAAAAAATCTAATAAAATACTACAAATTGACTTTCCGAATGGCAACAATTTTATTATTTACTTTTTATAGATATTTTCTTTTTTAAATTTTTTATTAGGCAATTTAATTAAAAACGTGAATGATCTTTAATTTACATTTTTTTTTTTTTATGCTTTTATTACCTACCATCGGCAGTAGGTATTAAAATAAAAATAACACGATTAGTATATTGATAAACTAGTTGATAACAACCGCGATAAAAACAAAACCCCAAATACGGCTTATCACGTCATTTCTTTCCCTACGAAGACCGATAGGTTCGTAATACCATGACAAAATAGATTTTTATTTAAATTTCTATTTTGTCATGCGTAATCAACCACAGAATATTCTGTAATACAACTATATAAATGCGTATTTATTTATAGTACACATATTATCTCTAAAACCAATTTGATTACAATTAATGAAATTTTTTAATTTAAAAAAATATTGAAGTTGTTTTTCCTCAAGTTTATTCAAATATTTTACTAATAGTTGATATTAAAGCAATTAATTGGAAATGTTAGTGGCATCACCATTTTTAAATACTAGAATGAATGAATGGTATTAGGTTTACCTGTATATTTTTGGGTAAATGCTCGATTTAAAACTCAAGTTTATTAAACGTATGAGTGGTTTAATAATTGCAAGCGCAATTTTTTTTTTAAGTAATTCAGAAGATATCATATCAAAACCAGAAGATTTACTTATCTCATTCCTTAATTTAAAATATTTATTGTTTCTTGCACTCCTCCGTAAAATCGTTAAATAATAAATCGAAGATTTACTCGTATTATTTTTATTTAAATAGGTATAAGGATATAGGCGTATATTAGTTATTTATACCTTAAACCGATTTCAATGGATATCGATCAAATTTTAATGAAACCCTACAAGGATAATTTTTTTAACCATCATTAGTAAAACAAAATTAAAATCATAGTTTAGAAAATGAAGTAAAACAATAAAATTTTTTTTATAATATGTACATTATTTTTTTTAATAATAACATTGATTATATATAGTATATATAATCAATGATAATAGTTATATAAAACAGATTTTGTTATAATACCTATATATAGATACCTGCCTATTTTAAATTAAAAATTAATTCATTCTCAAAAATCATTTATACGGCATGATAACCGGTGTGGCCGCATAATCTATCTTCAAATTTATCAATAACTGTTTTCTATAAATTAATTCTAAATTACAATGAATACAAAATAGGTACCTACCTACGTTCTACCTATATTATGTACAAATTGTATAAGATTGAAAAAAAGTTAGAATTACTTTTTATAAAATAGGTAGGTACCTATATATATATATATATATATATATATATATATAAATCAAATTATTTTATTTTATTTTTTGATACGAATAAAAATTTTGAAAGGTAAGTACTACAGAATTTGCCGCTCTAGGTAGTTGCCTACTTTGCCGCTCTAGGCAGTTGTCTACTTTGCCTATTGGGAAATCCGCCTCCGACTAAGTATAATTAGTACCTATTATTATATTTTTATTATTTGTAATTCAATAACGGATAGGTATAATATCAAAAACAAGTTTATTATATGTATATCAATTGGATTAAAGCAAGAAGACTATTTTCGTAAAGAAAAATTATTTCAATGTATGTTTTAGACAAAATCAAAAATAATACCTACAAATCAAAACATTCACATGATGATAATATAATCCCCCCATTATTTTCCCATGTACAACGATAAATTACACTTATCTTTCCCTTCATAGATTTTACTATTCTCATTGGTTCGGGTTATGAAACGTGATAAGAAATATTTATGTAAATTGATAATGAAACGATATTAATGGTAATAGGTAAATAATAAATCATAATAATCATTTATAGTTATAGTGAAAGTTTTTTTATTACATTCAATATTTTAATTAGGTATACAGTTTTTAAATTATGTTTTAAATTCAATTTTTATAGAGTGATCTTTAGTGATGTCTTGGCTCATAGACTTGGCCGGTAAAGCGGAACAATATTTGGATAAAATCGACCAAAACACTGCGGTAGTCTTACAAAGCCAGAAGGAGAAACCATTAAAAGATATTTTCAAGTATTTAACATTTATACATTGTGATTAGTACATACATATTATATTGAACGTTTCTTTAATTACGATATATTTTGTAAAGAACCCCTGTGTCAGAAAACGTGTCTATAGAAATAGAAAATAAACCCGTAACATCCGTACCTAGTTCTCCTGCTAATAGTAAGTCACTACTCAAGATTCCCAAAAGTGACTCTCGCATATCTGATGAGCATTTACTACAGTATTTAAATAGTCATGATTCCACTATTCAATCTCAGGTTTGTTACAATTTTTTTAATGTATTACCTACCCATTTTTTAATCTGATAATACATTATATTCAAAATTAGTATGAGGTTAAATCTACTTCTATTGAAGATCCAATCGATGCCATAACCATACCCTTGGCGGAGGAAAATCATATGTTGAAAAATGAAATAAGAACATTAAATAACGAGATGTCAATGTTGCAATATAAACTGAAAATTGCAGATAAAGGTAATGCCAGATTGATTTTAAACTGTTTGTTTGTAGATATTAATTTTTATAATATATTTATTTATAGATATTAGTCAAATATCAATGGAACTTGAAGTTAATAAAAGACATTCTGCTAATCTGGAAAAGGAATTACAGGAATATCAAATTCAATTACGAAATGCTCAAGATGTAATGTTCCGTTTAAAAGAAAAATCAAAGACCAAAGATTCAGTAACCGAAGACAGTAATTTTGCTTCTGACAATAATTTAATACATGAAAATGAAATGTTGAAGAAAGAAATTTCTACATTGCTCAAAAAGTGAGTGTTGAGTTCTTAACAATATAGGTTTACCTATAGGCTATATTATATATTACAAATTTTTATAATCTTAATTCTTTTAATATTAAAACATATAGAATTGAAGTCGATGAATTAAGACAAAATGATATAGCTGCAGAAAACTTGAATTTAGAAATGACACTTAATAATATTCAGTTTGAGAATAAAAACACTGTAAAAAAGGAACAATTTTTAAATTTATCTAGTGAATGTGATACAATGACAGCACTTACCAAAACAAACTTAAACAATGTCGCCCAAAAATTAAAAGAATGTTTGAATGATTTAGAAATGGTTAATGTAAAAGCGATTGCTAATGAAGGGTAAACAATGATTTAGTTTTTTAATAATATCTAATAATTACTAATTAATAATTATTAACATTTTATAGAATATCAAGCACTTCAGAAGAAAATTCAGATATATTTACCAAATTAAATGTTATGAAGAGTAATTTACTCTCTATTGATTGTGGTTTACAGAAATCCCTGCACGATCTCAGTGGATTTAAAGAACGTCTTGCAAATATTGATTCAGAACCTTATACTTGTAATGATCAGGTGGACATAATTGGTCAACGGGTAATAAATGATCAAATGTTATCGCTTCAAAAAGCCGTGGCTTTTAAACAAGCTGAATTAGAACAAGTATTAAGCGAGAAAAATTCAATGGCAATACGAATCAAAAGCTTAGAGGTATTTATTATTCTGAGTGGTTAAAATGTAATCATGGGCTAAAATTTAGTTTACCATACCCCTCAAGAAATTAAATTTTTTTTTTGGATTTTGGTATTTTAACGAAATAAGAATAATTGGTGCAATGGTTCCAAAACCATAGCCATTTGAAGTTTACCAATTATCCAATTATTATACTCCTCTCCATGTCATTGTGCTACCTTTCTAATATCCCCCCCCATAATGGTCAATTTTCTGCTTATAAGTAATTATTTTATATATTTTAGGTATATATTATTTTATTTTTATTTTAGACATAATTTAGCTAAATTGTTGGGTGATAGACAAAATTATATTAATACATAAAATATATAGTTTTTATAATACCTATGTAATAAAACACGTATATTTTACTGAAAGTATGATACCTTGTATGACATGGTTTTGGTTTTAAGGCTGAACATGTCGTTGTGTAATCATCAAATTCTGTGGGATCGCTCCACATATATCGATTAGATAAATGATTGTGAATTATAGTAAATGTCTTGTCTATTCAGTATTTGTTAACAGTTCATTTGATAACAATAAATATAATAATTCTTAGTATTATGTATTGTAACATCGATAATTGGTCTATAAAAATGAGCCAGATTGTTATTTTTGGGAAATGACTCCGTTGGTGTGAATTATTTTTATATTTGTGCATCGTAAGGGGAGTATTCAGCAATTTAAACGAAAATTATTTGTTAAAAATGTATAAAAACTCCACATCATTTAATAATCAACATATTTAAAAACTGAAATTTGGGTTAATATCTTAATCATTTTCTCCAGGGCAGTTCTTTTTATTTATTTTTAAATAACCAAGCCGTAAAAATGGTATATGTATTAAAATTTCTCCCCTAAAAATATGTTAACTTTATACTTATGGTTCTGTTAAAATAAGCTAAATTTGAACAATTACTTTTAAAGATGTCCTTTCTAAATGACACTAAGAATCTTTATAAATAGTTTAATTAAAAATCATATTATTAAACACTATTAATAAATTTAGTTTAATATAAAACACCAAATAATCACTTAATTGTAATTTCCACCCCTTAAAATACAAAATTTTGAAAAATTCCTTTTACATAATTTGTATGTAAAGTGTTAACCTAAATCTTTTATTAATAATAAATACCATTTTTATATTATTTTTAAAACGACATGTTCAGCTTTAATATAATAATCCTGATGATTGGCTGCAGGACCAATGCTATAAAAATATTTATAGGGGAAGTGTGTATCTCCAAAATACCCCCATCTCCCCCCTTAAATCTAGCCCTGCATGGCTGCAATATTTGACAATGTAGATTATAAGTTGTAACTTCAAAACTAAATCCAAATAAAGGCATTGTAAACTAGACTTGTTCCAAAATATATTCTATATTACGTTAATTACTATTTTTAATAATTTCAGACAAGATTGAAGAAAGAAACAAATGTATTGATCAATGTTAATGATACAGATGATGGTAAGAACTTTGTGGAATACAAAGATTTTATCTACACCCAGCACACATTAAGATGATGACCAGTCGCGCAATCAAAACCATTTCCTCTACCACATCACTTGATATAGTTGATTGATCCATCATTTGTATACAGCATGCCAACATATATGCACATACGCTACATACTGTGCTTAAATACGACAAGTTCTAATACACACACACGTTTAGTGCATTTAGTACAGTGCTGTATATATATGACTAGATTTTTCAATAACCAATGAGGAGCCGGAAATGTAAAATAGACGCTAAATCATCCATAGTCGAGTCATTATCTTAACGTGTGCTGAATTATATTATATAGCTTAATTTTTACTATAAAAAAATTATGCTTTTTTAAATTTTTACTTTATTTTAACAAATATCTATATCTATGTACCTATGTATAGGTACTTACTTTCAAAAGTAATGACCACCACTTGCGTAACCTTAAATTACAACGACATTACAATGTATACACGTATTAAAATACCTATTAAATTTTAACTAATTAAATCATTTGGTTTGATGGTCGTCGTTTGTGGGAATTCTAGAAATATTACATTGGGTAGTGTTAAGTAGGAACATACATCGTCAGACGAAAATTGGTCTTCTGTCCAGTTTCTTCACTTTTGGAACACAGTATAAGTAGGAAGTGTTGTTATATATTTCATTTACTCTGTAAAGGAGTGAAATTATGAAGCTGAATATTTAGAAGTTTTTGACAAAAATAAACATTTTATTCTATAAAAGTTATATTAATCATTATTTTTTATTGATATTTAGCTAAAGCCAAAGTCCCTCATTTCATGTTAGAAAATGCATTTGATACAAGTGTAGCTAGAAGAGTAAAACGTGCATATACTAGCCTAGATTCATTTGGTTTAAGAACGGGAATGTATTTACGGCGATATCCATTATTAAGAACAATATTGTTTGTATATGTGGTGAGTATTTAAATCAAATATTCTTTAATTCAATGATTATTAATTATCAGTTTTGACTTATATTAGTATTTTATTTGATTATTAATGGGTTGTACAAACGAACAAATGACTAATTGCAAATTATAAAAATATTTTTGTGTATGTTTCGACCTGTTGGCTTATTTAAAGTTTATTTTTTCCATTTCAAAACCTGTCCTGTCCTTTCTTTTAAAATTTTTGATAATGGTGACTTGTGTGTCTCTATTTATAAATTAAAAATTTATTAACTCCAAAATTCAATACTCTTATAAAAACAAAAATAAATATATATTATAGAAAAAATAATGTGCTTAGAATATTAAAAAAAAAAAGGTTATAGGCGTTACCTTTTTTTGAATTCTCTGCACATTTTCTTTTTTATATAATATGTTCTTATAATATATATTTATTTGTTTTATGAAAGAATTGCGAGGCCTTCCATTTCTCATCTTACCTTCTATACACTATACTATTATAGTACGGTATACATTTTCCTGGTATATAATTACGAGTATGTGTACGATTATATTCCATTGTCATATTTATTTGTTCTTTACAAATATTCTATTTTTTTTTTCAACCATATTTTATTTAAACTCTCTTATTATTTAAACCTATTCATGTATTTTAACATTTAAAATTTTTCTAAATATTTAAATATAATTGAAAATATATTAATAATTTTTATTTTATTTTCTAGGTGATTCTTCATTTGTGGGTGATGTTAATACTATTTTCTTATACTCCAGAAACCAATTAAAATTTTATTTTTATTTAAACTATTTTATTGTTCATATTATTCATATTGTTTTGGAGCATACTTGTATGTTCTATGTAATCAAATATTCATTTATTATTATATAAACATATAATATTTTTACTATTTTGTTTTTGAAAATTATGAAATAATTTATTTAGAATTATATTATGTTGAGGAACAGTTTTTATTAATTAATTTTATTTACAATGTTTGTATTAAATAAAATAATATACTTATGATAATACTAAATCAGTAATTCCCATTTCCAATTACATTATAAAACAACATAATAATAATTATAATATTATAATAAAAGTTTTAACTTTAAGTGTTAAGTAAGTAACATTTAACATATTTAATATATAATATTATACAATAATTATGAAATGTATTATATATAATGTACATTAATATTACTATTTCGATGAACAATTTTGGATAACTACAAAATACTTACAGAGCGCAGGGTATGAAGTTTTTAAAATACTAATTGATTAATAAGTGTTTTAATATTTTTAATAAATTACAAATTTCATTTTAGATGATATGCAAGTTTGAAAAATGTATTTGATTGTCTAAATGGTTTAAAATTATTTACTATATATTTTCCTTTGTTGACTCATTATTGATTGTCATATTGATCTAATAACTTGTTTTTTTCAATGATTGTTCTATGATACTGAGAAATTTTCAACAATAATTTTAATGCTAAAAAAAAAAATTTAATTTTCCTAAAATAATTAACTATCTAGTTATTTAACAAAATAAAGCAAAATAACTTTTGTTTATATTATTATTAAATACATATGATATAAATGTTAATTTTTTTTTATTTATCTAATATAAAATCAAAAAAAAAAAATCATTTAAAACTTTCAACAAATAAATACTTTTAAATGTTTAGAGCTGAATATTAATACACAGCGCAATATAAAAAAAATCAAAACCCGTATTCGTCTAGTCGTAAATAATAAAATGTGGAATTATTTTAGCTAACAATGGAAAAAAATTATTTATATAATATAGTGCATTGACATTTAAAAGAATCCATTTCGATGCCATATAAAA
This sequence comes from Pemphigus obesinymphae, assembly GCA_025469235.1. Taxonomy (NCBI): domain Eukaryota; kingdom Metazoa; phylum Arthropoda; class Insecta; order Hemiptera; family Aphididae; genus Pemphigus; species Pemphigus obesinymphae. Next base: position 46,837 of record JAIPRL010002695.1, on the reverse strand, counting down.
ATATAATCATACTAGTCAATACATAAACTGATTTTGTGGAAGTTTTAGATCTCACAATCCTATTATTATATTATACATTTATGGATGTAATTTTTTCTACTCACAACCTTTTTTTTTTATATATATATATATATAAATAGGTATTTAAAAGAATATAATTAATATTATCTATTCATTGGAGTTTTTCGTGGATATACAATTTTTTGGCAGTTTACCATACAATAAAATATTCTAACTTATAATAAATGCTCATTTGGTATAATATAATAATACGTTATTCAGTCTAGATTAATAACAATATAAATCAAATTAAATTTACTGATTACAATGTAGTTTGTTCATTATGCAAATAAAATATCACTGGTACACGAGTATTTGGCGAGATTTTTGTACCTAATATTTAATACTTAACGCCTGAAAAGGCCCCACGATACGATAAACAAATAATAAATTAAAATAATATTGTTACATTAAAAAAAAAAATTTGCTAATTTACCTATACAATTTTACTAATGTGTGTGTGTATGTGTGTATATAATAGTATGTAAGAAAAAACGACAATATTGTATTGTTTTATTCCAAGGTGGGTGTGTTATCTTTTTGCTTCTCCTTTTGGATCTGTATGACCCTCTTATGCAATGCTGACAGTTTATGCTCCAGAATTTGATTGTGATGGAACAATGTCATTGTTTGGATGGTAACCAGCAACAGAGCCTGTCGTTTGCGGATCACATTTAGATGTTCTTCGGACACAGTTTCCTCCTCTGATGAATCATCCAACAATAATCTTTTCATGTCTGGCTATACACACAAAACAAAATTGATAGGTTATCATTTTTGTAAAAATAAATTAGAAATGTATTAAATTAATTGTGTAAAATCTAATCATTGTACCTATATTATGTTATACCGATCACAATATGACTCATGTGTTACCTACATTCATGTAACATACACATAAAATATATATTTCAAATTTATCTTAAATTCATCGTTAAATAAGCTACAATATAAATTTGTTCACGTACAGGATCAAATCTAAAAAAAATTGTATAGTTTTTTTTTTTAAGCATTGCTCCCGCCGAAAGGAGTTTCTCTACACTTAGGAAAGTCTAAACCTGACTTTGTTCAAGAATGACTGAAGATAATGTTCATTATGAAATGAATCTTTTAGATGAAATAGATCAAATAATTGATATTTTTGCCAAAACTAAAAATACACGGTTCGATTTGTGTTTTAAAAATTCTTTTTTTTTTTTTTTTTTGTTATATATATTCTAAGGACCAAGATATTTTTGCCAAAACTAAAAATACACGGTTCGATTTGCGTTTTAAAAATTTTTTTTTTCTTTTGTTATATATATTCTAAGGACCATTATATAGGCAATTTATCATACATAATAGCATTCCAGAATACGACATTTGCACTTTTCTTCCGCACTAATTATTCTCGCACTTGTACAATTTGCAATTTTATCATTTTGGTGTTGAGTTACCTGTAGAAATATTTATATACATAAATAAGTATCCAGTTTCTACAAAATAATTTGTTTTTATTTAACAAATACGTATTTCGAAAACAATGTTCTCATCTTCAGTAGTTGTTTAACACTGAAGATGAAAACATTGTTTTCGAAATACGTATTTGTTAAATAAAAATAAATTATTTTGTAGAAACTGGGTATTTATTTATATATATGCAATTTTATTATTTGTAAAATTACCGAAAACTAAGCGTTTGTTGTCGTTAAAAGGCCGCAACACTTGCGATTTTTAAGGGGTTTTGTATAGGCAATTTTTAAGAAATATTATGAAAAATAAAAACCTAACAATTTAGAAATACTTATGTACATTTTAAAATTAATCTAAATGTAGCCCCGTATCACTTTTTATTGTTGTGTAATCATGAAATTTCCACCTAAAAGACCAATACGCTTGACAAAATTGTGGAACTATGGAAAGTCGGATTTACAATCTGTGAAAAGATTTGAATGTGTCAGCCTGTCTTTTAGGGATCGATCGAGGCATTTTTCTTTATAATTACAGATTAAAATATATACAATGTTTAAAAATTTAGATTTTTAATGATAAATAACACGACTAAAAAATAAAATTTAAAATTTAAAATAAAAATAAAAAAGACAAACTGATGAATTCAAAACAGTTTTCAGAATTGAAATCCGACTTTTCAAAGTCCCACAGTTTTGTCACGGTTTTAGGTCAATTTTTCGTTGGTGTTGCGGCCTCTTAAATCAATAGTGTTATATACAAATAATAAATATGTTTTCAAGTTCAGTAAAATGATAGTTCGATAGAAGATTTCAAGTCTCTCAACATATTTTAATATGTAAATAACCATACAAGAAATTTTATTTGTATTATACTATATACACTATACAGTATAGGTATATTATATAATTTAATGGTTCTAAAGTAGGTTACATACATAAAAATATAATATAATGTAATTACTAATTATAGATGGATAGATTACCTACAAGTATTAAAATAGTAATGTTGTATTGAACTTTTATAAACTATTTAGTAGGTAGTAAGTATTTACTATTTACTAGATACAAGCCACTATAAGAGCTTGGCAAAAATCATTGGAAATTTAACAAGATAATTCAAATTCAAAAACCACTAAAAAGACAATTTAGAAATACCAAAATTAAATCATGAAAAAATAATTTTTAATATCGATTGATTTAAAACCACGAACAGATCTGTAAATTATATTTACGCTGAAAATTTACCTTTAATCCTGGTACATAGGAGGTATTTCTTTTGTTGTTAAATGTTAGATGGCGATTCCTATACGAGGTCCATTGGTGGTTCGTTCGAACATCTGAAATTATAAATGAAAATATTTTCATCAGAATAAATATTTAATAATTAATATAATATATATTGTATTATGTACATTACAACATATTTATAATTATAGATAGGTACTTTATATTATACAGGGTATCCCAACAAATGTGTTCAGGGGTCATACAAGGCTTAAATTAAAATTGTTCGTTATTTTTACTACAAATTGACTTTTTTTTAGGCAATTTTGATATATGTTTATATTCAAAATTTACTAAGCTACAATAATGTCAAAATTTGAAAAAATCGATTTTTATAAGAAAATTTTAGTTGTAATTCGTTCAACTTAGTTTACAACTACTGTTGTCCGTTGATACGTTAACATTGTTTTTAAAAAAATATATCTTTTCCGAATCTAATATCAAATTTTGAAGTATTAAAAACATTTATTTGTCAAGACATTTTTAATTAGTCACCTTTTCCTAAATTTTGATTATTTTTATTAAGCAAATAAAAATAATTTTTTTAAAAATGATATTAGTGTATCAACTGTAGTTGTAAACCAAAAATTGACTTAGTTACAGCAATTTAAAATTTGTAACTGTTATAACTTGGTCAATTTTGATTTTATAACTATACTTTATACATCAAAATTACTTTAAAAAAATCGATCTATCCAAATCCAGTGCCAAAAATAGGAGTTCCCATTTAAGAAGTTGTAAATAAATAATAAATAAATAAATAGTTGCTATAAAATGAAAATTCAGTATACCTTCTATAGTTCTAAAGGTAAAAATAACTAAAATATTCAATTTAAGCCCTTTTATTTATTAATATCACTAAATTTTTTAAGACACCTATATATCTACAAGTCTTATGAGATTTTAATTTAAAAGAGTAATATAATATTGTATCTATTAGGTACCTACCTATATCTTGTTTATTTTTAACATACCTACCTACATCTTTAGGTTTCCTATAGGTTTTTGTCACCTACCACATCATTTTTTTTATTTGTACTATGTGTAAACTTTAATATGAATTACAATATTTATTTACAATATTACTTTATTATTTAGTTGGTTTAGTCTAGACAAATTTATTGTTAAAAATGTTAACTATACATATAACTTACTCGTATAAGTATAATACCTATAACAACTATAATTTTCAAAATAATATATTTTACAAATATACTTTTATGTAGTATGTACCACCTACTTATATCATATATTATTTATATTTATATATTTCTATCGTTAATTTGGATTAATAAAAGTAACATCTACCTCTCTCAAAAAATTCAATTATGTCTATAAAATACTAAAATATAATATGTATGCTGTATGCACATGGATAGCACATAATATAGTATGTATGTGCGTATTTATATCTACTATTTGATTGAACCTGACCCGTTTGGTAAAGTAAAATTAATTAGGTACCTATATTTTGTATACATACGTGCCTATAAACATACATATAATAAAATATAGACATTGGTGTGTACATATTATATAGTGAATATTTTAAAATTTCGTTATATTTTATATGATAATATGACAACTGCAGTCATAAAACTAGTATACTGAGGCCTACATTTGGGATAGGTACACTTTAAATAACCTTAACAAATTCACAAAATTGTTTTAAGATAATATTTATATATAGGGCTATTGCCTATTGTTTAGATAATACATTTAAAAACTACGAAATAGATAATAATATATACATAATCCATACCTACTTGGATAAAAAATATTTGAAAAATATTTAGAACAAAATATTATAATAGAATACGAAATAAGGTATACTTGTACAAAAAGGTACCTACCTATTTTGAATATTTTAAAATGCATTACCTACCTACTTATATAGTTTTTAATTTATATTAATTTAGTTCATACATTTGAAGCCCTGTAATACTTATATATATACATATAAACGTACTTATTTCCAAAAAATAACAAGTTTAATTAAAATTAAATCTAGCTCTAATATTATTTATTGGTGGGTATCTATTTATATTATTATATTAAATTACATGAACATTTTTTCAAATAATTTACTTTTAAAAAAAGTAAATTTTTTAATTTTAAATTTTTAAATTTTTTTTTAAATAATTAATTTTTTTAAATTTTTTTTAAATTTAATTAAATTTTTTCAAATAATTTACTTTTAAAAAATGTTTGAAACACAGTAATCAGAGGCAGCTCTAAGGGGGGGATTAGGGGCCACACCACTTCCCTAAGCCCGTATTTTTTTTAAAACATTTTATATAATAAGTATACATTGTATTTGAATACAAGTATTAGCAACTCTACCAGTAAGCGTTACCTTTGCCGAAAGGAGTTTTTCTACACTTAGGAGAGTTAAAACCTGACTTCGTTCAAGAATGACTGAAGATAGACTATCAAAGTTATATCTTATTAATGTATACAAGAAAATTGAGCTTTTAGATTAAATAGGTCATATTATTGATTTTTTTGCCAAAACTAAAAATAGAATGTTCCAATTTGTGTTTTTTTATAAAGTTTTCTCAAAATTATGACTTAGCTCCCCCCCAACTAAGTCTCTGAAGCCGTTCCTGACAGTAATATATACTTTCAAAAAATACTATTTTATAAGTATTTGGAATATACATAATATATTATTCAAGTATTCCAATTTTATGTATAATATATATTATAATATAGGACATTATACCTATATACTTTTTATTTATAACAAACCAAGTTAAAAATTATTGTATCCTAAAACCATATCACATAAATTAAAAAAACAAATTTCATAATATGACTACCTACATATTTTAAATCTAGTATGGAGCAACGAGTAATCACTTGGTTTTACAATAATGTTCATTTTTATTTAATTTTAGATTCTGAGGGATTTTATATTGGCCTGTAAATATTTTTTTGTATAGGTAGGAGTCGAGTTTTGGGATAAAGAACTTATTGATAGCAACTTAGTTTCAGTTGGCAATTTGAAATGGGTAATTTTTCGAATTTTCTTTAACTTTTCTTACACATAAAGAAACAAGAAACAATTCCCGGTTTTTATATATAAAGGTATTTTAAACGATTATAAACTATATACCTAATTTCATAAAAAATTAAAACTATTTGTGTTTAACTAACTATAGGTACTTATGTACATAAAACCAAAACTAGTTACTAACTAAAAATACGAATACAATTTATAAATATTGATATTGGTAATCCGCATATAGCAACGAATTGTAAAGACAGATTGATTGATATTAAGAAAAATACAGAGTATGCTAGATTTCCTGTTTTTCATCTTTTTATAGACAATTATAATATAATATTATAATATATGTAAAGACAATCGATTGGCAAATCAACAATGCACTTTGTAACTATGAACAGATAGACAAACGGACGGACGGATACAACAGGGATATAAGGTGTCTAAACTTATATTTAGAAACCAAAAACTATACCTATTATTGACCTATGGACCCAGTTCATAGGCATAAACTGAGAGTGAGAGAGTGTAACTGCCTCCTCGTAAACTAGAAAGGCCAATCGTATTAATGCCCTATAAATATTTTATACATTAATTTTATATTATTTTAATTTATATTAATTTGCAGGATTAAACGTGGGAGAATTTGTTAAAAAGTTTAATTTAAATATTTTTGCATCTATATTTAGACGAAAACTATATATAATTTCGTTATTTTTATCGATATAATATACTGCAAAATTAAATATTAATTAAATATTTTAATGTGTGACGTATACGAGTGATTAGTCAGAACTCAGAAAATCAGAAATGATAATATGCGCGCGGAGAGAATTAGCCGAAAATTATTGCGGATTATAAGATGAGCAAGGTTGTTCGATAATATACATCATATAGTATATAACGTCGGCCTTGTATAAGTTTTTTTTGTTGTTTATCAGCCGGCACGTGTATTTAATAACATACTGTTAAATGCACGTACAAGAAATATAACAGATCACCAAATAATTCTTCACAAGCTCGAATAATATTTTAATCATTACCTACCTATTATGTTAACTTGTGTATATAATCATAATGCATAATATACTGTATTATATACCCATAATATTTGGTATATTATATTGTAGAAATATACATGACTAAAAATAAATGTTAATTTTTTATATATCAATGAACTTTTAGAATGTGGAATGTGTGTGATTTACACATTTGACATTATTTAAATATAGATATATCATATTATAGGTAACAAAATTAAAATATCGATTAAACTCCGATAACTATATATTTCAAATTATAATAAAAAAAAAACAAATTTGTATTAGTTATATTATATATTATCTATATAGGTTAATATAAAAATATTTTTTATAAATCAATTTTGTACGCCGTGTCGATGAAATACTTTTATGTATTGTATTAAATATAAGTCTTATAATATATTAAGGCATATATTTTATACAGACAATAATCAATTAGTTCTGTATATTTTTTACATAGGTAGTAAACAAATAAATACCAATAAAACTGCAGTAGTCGAATCGAGTGCGAGGTTTTACGATGATGCAGCAAATTTTTCGATTAAAGTATTATCAAGAACGGATATGGAAACTAATATTATATAATATATAGGTACGCAGACATATGTCTATTATTAATACATTAAAAATGATCTAATGTCACAAAAAAAAAATGTCTGTCATCTGTGGAGGGAACAGAAACGTCCTGAGACCACTATTATAGGGCTGAAGGAGTGAATTTAAAAATAATATAGGTAATATTAAAATTAAAAACACTCGTATAAAATAGATACACCACTTTTCATATGGATGACCTCAAATTGCAAACATGGGTGGTGAATGGGGACAGAGAATTCATAAAAGTATTGAAATATATTTACCCTATATAGGATTAGAACACAAACCGCCCATACTCAATGATATTATGCATTCATTTTTTAAAATTATTTTTAAATTTTTAAGGGGAAAAGAAAGTAATGTATTATGAAACTATTATTATTACCTGATAAAGTTTCGATTTAGGATCTTAGTTAGGTCAATTTATTAAGACCACTCCGATAAAGATAAATGTATACTTTTATAAGTAATCTTACGCATATAGAAAAATCTAAAATAACTTCATAATAAGGCGTGTACCTGCAGTTAGATGAAATTTTCATACTATTATTATTAAAATAGGATATCCATATTTTTGCAACAGTTTTTATATGTAGACGTGATTATATTTGTTTGAGGAGTTTGAGTCAATATTTAAATGAATATTGAGTACAATAGAATACATAATATAAAGGTATACCATTGCATACATACATTGTATATATGATATATTGTTTGTTAACAATATTATATATTATAATTCGTATACAATATAATATATAGTAAGTATCCTGCAAAGTATATGTACGAGTATATATATAACTAACCTTACCATTTAATAATCGATGCAACATATAGATAATCATAATATTTCGAGTTCCATCAGATATAATGTGTTTATATTTTAATCGTTTTAGTTGTTTATAAATATGTGTTTCTAATAACTTCTATGTATATATTATTATTATTATAGAAAAGCGTAATATGTTTTTTCAGATTAAAAAATACTATGTTAATACTTATAAAATGTGTAGGTATAGAAAAATGTCTCGAGACTCAAATTATAATATCTTGTTTTAAATATAGATATAGACGACACTTATATACACGAAAAACCGTGTATACATACCTATATATGTGTATTTAATTGTTTAATATTTATAACTTATTCATATGTAAAATATATAATAACTGAACTGTGAATAATATACAACAATATAAAATGGAAACAAAAATGCATTATTTATATAGTTCAAAATGCATTGTGATGATGTTATTACTAAGAACATTTTTACAAAAAAATACTTTTTATAAGACTCCTGTTCCATATTATATTATTCATAATGCAAAAAAAACCAAGTTTAGATGTCTAGACAGTATTTAAATAGGTTTATTTTAGTAATATACTTAAGTCATACAATATTGTGTGCCTCGTAAAGCATAATATTTATGCAGTTATTGCAAATTATTTTTATACATTCTATGTATATTGCATATAATTTCTCAAAGATAAATGTTTAAATTATATAAGAATCTTAATATGCATTTGAGTACAAAATTATACGTATGTACGCAATGTACTTTATATTATATTGCATTAGTTATTAACACTACGTATGCATACGTAAACTTATAATAAACCTGCAGCGAGTCGTTTAAAATATTATTCCTCAGAATGTAATAGGTCATTATTTCTAAAATACCTATTCAATATATACAAATAAAAACAATTATATAAACATGTGAATACTTTTTTCATTTATTATTATTTTATGAAAATATTATATTTTTATATTATATAGGTAGTATATTTTTTTGAAGAGGGGTTTCTCCATGTCTAGACAACTCCCGACTAAAAAGAAATTCATTTTGTTAAATTTATAATTACTCTTATTAAAAATATCTATATAAAACTGCAAAAGTGTTCGTTTTAATATTTTGTTATATATATAAGATGCACTTTCTGAAAAACTGAGCAGTTTCAGAGCAAAGGAAATCTATATAAAATTGATTAATCAAGAATTTATCTACATTTTTTCATATGGTCAACATTTGATAAAATTAGAAAATGGTTTATAGGACATTGAGTTTTAAAATTTACCAAAAGTTAATAACTGGCTAAAAATGTTTTATCAAAATTCACCAACGTCAAAATGTAGATAAATGTTTGATCTTTAATTTTGTACAGATGTACTTTTACGTTAACAATCTTTTCTTCTCATTTTTCAAAATATAAATTCGTTTTTTGGTAAAACTGTATTATAATAGCTCAAAGACCTAAATATTTTATACAATTTATTTATATTATGTGATTTTAACTATATGCTTAAAAAAAATTCATAAAATTTTAATTACATCTTATACCTATACCTGTTATCACTTTTTATTATAAATAGTGCACCAAAGGTTATTATATGAAAACTATTTATAAATAGGAAATCTTAATATCTCGAATATCATAATGATAAAGAGAGAATACAAATTAGAATATCTTTTTTTCTTTTGGTGAAATAATAACTTAATCAACATAAAAAAAATGTCAAGTAATAACAACAGAATATTTACATATTATTGTTTTAATTTTAAAAATGAATATCAAGATATATTTACTAACAGACTTGATAATTTGTTGGTTTATCAAAAAATATAAGAACTGAGTGCGCAAACTGCTGGAAGAGGCAGAACAATTAGTTTGTTACCTACTAAGATCTCATTAAATTCACTAACATCTTCTGTATAAGTTTCCAAGCAACATTAATATTAGACCAAAGTTATTATGTACTTTATTTGAATTTGTAAATAATAATTGTGTCTTCTCACAATTATATTTAATTTTGATTATTAGTTAATAGTTATACCGTGTCTCAAGTTAATATTAGCGATGAACCATATTACCTAATTAAATTAAGTTAATATCTATTCATTCATGATTATAATATAAAAATATTATTAGATAATAAGTAAAAATTTTTATAAATATAAGTAAAGTATCATATTTCTTGAAAAAAATTATAATTAATAAGAGTCAAGAGGTACATATATAGGAGCCAGGTTTTGAAAATTTCATGGTGGGCTCACTATTTTATAAAGTCATGTATATTGTTTTACCTAACTCTTACCATATATTTCTTATTTTTATTTTCCTTAAATTGTTCGTTAAATAATTACTAAAATATAGTTATTTGTTGTTTTGTATGTTATAACATTTTGATTTTTAATAATATTAATATC
>JAIPRL010002695.1:0-36082 GCA_025469235.1 Pemphigus obesinymphae | reverse complement strand
CCATATATTTCTTATTTTTATTTTCCTTAAATTGTTCGTTAAATAATTACTAAAATATAGTTATTTGTTGTTTTGTATGTTATAACATTTTGATTTTTAATAATATTAATATCATGCAAAATCACAAAACAAAAATTTAAAAAACGAAAATTTATTTTTTAAATGTATATATTTTATAAAGAAAATATATTTTTCCGCACTTTGGAATTGTTAATAAATTGATTTGCAACCATTTCTACATTTATTTCTTCATCGCGGTGAACATGAAGAATGGAAATATCATTCAAACGTATTTGGCCCATTATAGACCTTATGTATGTCTTAAGTCTGCGAAGTGCAGAAAAAGATCTTTCAGATGTATATGACGATACTGGTATAACTAACATTATAGGTACATAATATTTTGTTAAACTCCAGTAACATTTGACGTAGTGCATCATTGTTTTTCATTAGCTTCAAGACATCTTCAAAATTTTTAATTGGGACCTTCCTTGATTTTGCTACATCCAAAAACATATCCTTGTGTAATTTCAATTTATCACCATCAAAATCAGATCCATAATTTACCTTGTTATTAAGATTTATATCTGTATCTTCAACGTCGTCATTACATATATTATTATCAACGATATTTGTAGTTTTAATTTTTAACGCTAAAATACTAAAGTAAAGAATTTTATTTTTTCATTTTATTTTCAATAAAATATATAATATGTTAATTAAAAAATTTTAAATTAGGATTTTGTATTTTGAATCTTTATAAACAGTTTGAATGTGATAACAAAATATGATAAAAGGTTCACGGTCTTGGTAAACGATGACGGGCCACCTAGATCGCCGGTCAACTAGAACTCTATGGTTATCCGAAAAAATGTTTAGGTTAACTTGATATCGTGTAAATGATAACAACATAAATTTATGGATATCAATATAAAAAAAAACATTTATCTATCTCAATTAATTTGTTAAAAATAAAATTAATATTTATTGTGGATGTATATAAAAAATATTGATTTTTTTATATGAGAATCGTGGGGCTCCGTCTTATCTATTTCATGGGTGGCTGCAGCCCTAGAAGCCCCCCTGTACATGACGCCCATAGGTACATATAAGTATTATAAAAATTGAGGGAAAATAAAAAACCATTTTTCCCTTCCCATTTTACAAATTGTATTTTTTAAATACAATAATTACTAATTAGCTATCTAGATAACCTTATATTTTATCTAGATTGAGATAAATATAAATAAGTTTAAATTTATAAATTATAGGTAATTATAGTTATATTATTAAATTTAACACGAAGGGAGCCAACACTCACCACATTATAAGATAATATTTTTATTGTTTATTTTGTATCATTGATGAATATAACATTTCTGTTAATAATCATTTTTCACGCTACACTTTTTTATTACTTTTAATATAAATGGGTATGCATGGATATGTGCATATCTTTACTATTTTAATAAGGTATACACTAAATGAGTAAAATAGTAAATGGGTATTCTCCGTATACTCCTCCAAAACACCAATGATAATTATGGATTTATTTTGTATTTTCAGATGTCGAGTTTAGAAAATAAGAGCAATCGTGAAGATTTGTATAATAGTCAACTGGATTCATTATTTCACATAAAATATACAAATTAAATATTATCAAATAAATACAATTATTAGAACTAGTGATGTTACGTACTGGTAAATAAATGTAATTAATACATTGGGAAATGCAGTAAACTAATACGTTTTTCAATAACTAAACGTAATAAGATCTGATCAGATCAATAGATCACAATAAATTACCCAACTAGTTTATTTTAATATTCAGAAAGTATTCAGCTCTATAATTTACTATATCTATTAGTTGAAGAATATATCATGTATGTTAATATGAGACATATTAAATGTATTAAAAACACACAAACATTCATAAAAAGTTGGTCAGTATATGTGTATTATAAGGGTTGAAAGCACTTCGCTTGTTGAATGTCATACTTGTAGTGGCTGTATTGAATTTGAAATCATGTCTTTCTATAAAATGATTCTGAGTGAAGCTCGGGGTAATGTTATTTTCTAAATTTATAATAATATTTACCATTATTTCTAATGTAAGAATATACTCCGAATATACTTGGAGTACGTTCGACTAACCTGTTTTTTTTTAAATTCTGAAAACCTAAAATAACTTAAAATATAAAATTTCTAGCCTAAAATTGATAAACCCATTTAAAAATGTTATTACACTAATATGGTATTAAAATACATATTCGGTGTTAATGGCTTAAACATCTCAAAATGTATAATCGCTATAAATAGCCCAAAATTTTTACAGTAATTATGTATTTAAATACATTTTTGGTGAAAATTTCAAGTTTCTAAAATTATTATTTAGGAATTATGAAAAAATAACAATACTTATAGTAAATTTTACCGTTTTTATATAATTTTTTAGTAGTTTTTCTTTGCGTGTTAAAATCTATTGGGATAATCAAAATATGATCTCTCTAAAGTACAAAATGTATGTAATTTTTTACCGGAAAACGAATAAGCATTTGAAGATTAGGGTACTCCTACTATTAACATTTTTAGGTACAGACACACATTTTTATTTTTTTAAACCATATCATTGTAAAAAATACATTCCTCACTTCGCTCAGAATCTAAAATATCGTTAGGTATATCCTATATTAATATATTATAATTGAAAACTGATAAACAAACTACTTACCTATATATAAACATAAGTTACAAGAGGACTATTATAGGAATTACGAATTATACACAATATTTGTTATAGAATATACTTTAATTAACACAATTAATTGAGAATATTCGCATAGCTTTTATATAGTTACTATTGTTTAATTGTGGTGGCAACACTGCAATATATATTCATAACAAACAGAATGAAGGTAATACACAGTTGGCCCAAATTCTCGAAAAAACTTTTTTACAATAAAATACATGGGTATTATACGTATATCAAAATGAGGTATAACCCGTCCAGTTCATATGCGCTCTTGGCGACCGTTACATTTTCAATTTTTAGAGGTTATCTATCTACGGAATACTCCCAGAAAAATACCGATTACATTACCCAATGATGAAAAATGCACACATCGTAGGTATATCACACATTGTTCAATTAATATTTTTGAACCCCTGATCTGGTCAGACGTGTGACGATGCAGATGACTTGGACGAGTTACAATGAGATATAAATTGTAAGTGATGGTATATTATGTACTTTATAATATCGTTGTAGGATAATATTATTAAACCTACATATATTTTCGGGAAACTTATCATCCTGGAAATGTATCTCTAAAGGATAAAATAAAGACAACAAAATTATGTAAATGAAGTACCTCACACTAAAATAATAAACTTATACCAACCACCATTATATATAATTACATGCATATTATAATATATATAGTTCATAATAATGACGATTGACGACTATGTAATATAGTTAATCAGGGATGGATACAATGGAGGATTTTGTAGAGGCTGATGCTTAATTATTCCTTAATTTCTTGGATTTGTAATGTTTAATCAAATTATTAAAACGCTTTTACAAAATGTATCCTATATCTGATTTTTTTCTGCAATTTTGAAATATAATTAAGTATATGATATTGTATTTACATTTTCAGATTTCATTTAAAATGAAAATTACAAATTTTATAGAACAATAAATATTTATGATTTTCAGAATATTATATCTATTTGAAAATATATAAAAATAATTATATCATGTATATATGAGTATTACAGTATTATATAAAATAAAATATTAAGTCTCTATTGATATATTTATATCTCATCAATATTTTCCAAATTATTATAAAATAACTAATATCAATTACAAAATGTATATATCTACAGTAAATTTTATTGTTTTACCGGTATTTTTCGGCAATGTTCCATTATATCTATGTATAATAACTACTAACTCGATAAGTACCTACTGAAAATTTTTTTCCGTATCAATAATAATACACGTAAGATCTTATAGCAATCAACAGTTGGCCAGATTTCCGTTTACACCGATTACGTTCGTATATGATGTCTCAATGTTTTAAAATAGAGAGCTATCAAGACTTGAAGGAGGGGGCAGTCTCTTTCTCTTATTCTCGTTAAAGTAAACTAAATTCAGAAAGTTTTTTAATTAATTATAATGACATTATAGCTTTAATTTGTATTGAAATTTAAAATACACATTTTCCTAGTTATTTATTATATAATATTTTATATATTTTATAATATATAGATTAATATTGTGTATTAATTTTGTAATTAATTATACGATAATTACATTTTGTCACTATTATTCTATACCCCGAGTATTTTTTTTTTTTATAAGATAATTGATTTTGAAGTATTAAAATATAAAACACAATATTTCTGTAGATATAAAGATTTTATAATTTTACTTTCTAATATCCATGGTGTGAATTCGGTTTTCTCTTTATTGAAAACATAAATATTTGCAATATACCTATATTTAGGTATTAATAATTAATTAGTTACGCTGAAATCAAGAAACAAAATTGTATTCTGTTCTGTGGTCTTATATTTATATGTGTTTTAGAAAAATGTATAACAATAAGAAAAGTAGAAATTTACGAAAATTATTTATGTATGTTTTTTATTATGAGTAAATAACGGGTCGTGGAAATGTGTTTAAAACAATATTGTATTAGTTTATATTATAATTATGATATTAATTGATAGTTATTGAACATTTACACAATTTGGTTATTTTACTTGCTGGTATCTGCAGAAATTTATCAATGGAGAGGGAACCAATTTTCTTTTATGATAACCGTAAACGTATAATTTATGATAATGCACCATCTGATCGAAAACCGGATGAATTAGTATGTGTATCGAGGAACACACAGATTATTAAGTATAGGAAAATGGCCTTCGATTTCCAGAAAATAGTCTTCTAAGCTGTATTTTTTAACTGAGTATAATCCGGGACTTTCTGTTTTTAGATTTGTATACAAACTCGAAACTATGATCATACACATCATGAATAAAAAATTAAAATTAAGAAAAATAGTATGGAAGTCAAGCGATATTAAATACATTTCCTGTAAAATATTAATTATATAATAGTGTAATGGATGCCTATTACTATTTATTAGTCAGTCGTACTATTTTCGAATTTACGAATGTCCGGTAAAATATCAGACTACCTACAATAGAAGTTCGTACAAAATTTAGACATTTTATAGTAGATACAATCGTAGTTATTTAAATACCTTGTATGCCGTGATAGACGACAAAAAAAGCTTTCGATTCTAATAAATAATAATAATAATAATAAAAGTTTCAATAAATAAAATAATAACAAAAGTTTATATTTACAAATTATTTATGGCAGGGGTGACGTTAAGAATAGCAGAGCCTCAAGCAAATTCATTTTTCGGAGCCCTCAATTTTTTTTTAACTTTGTTTTGTTAGGCAAGTAATATCTTGGTAGGTCTGCGTAAAAAGGAATAAATAAAAATATTGCCTTTTTTAAATAAAATATATGTTTAAAATTTACTATTCATTATCCAAAAAATATCATATTTGGACTTATCTCTTTTTGCCAAACACTATAGAATTAATAAGAACTAAGAAGTAAAAACGTAGTGCTACTAAATATATAAGTATAATAAAAAAATATATTACGATCTAGTATTTTTAAAAAAAATTTCATTACAATTGTTGATAAATAACAATTAAAACATTATTGATTATCAACTTTAATTTCAAATAATTAAAATAATGCATTTATGCATATCAAAAATTTTTTCTTGCCTTTAATTTTGAATTTAATATTTATTACCGGTTTCAGAAAAAACTTATCACTGAAAGTATCTAAATAATAAATATGCAAAATACTTAAGAAAAAGTATTTCAAAATTGTCCATTTCGATTGAATAATATATCAAATGGATTTACACTATCCGATTTTAATGTATATACAATTATATAGATTTATTAATTTATAATATTATAATAGATTAATTATAGAATCAATGAATAATAGATGCATTGACCAGTGGAAAATCGTATAAGTTCGTATGTGATCGCCCGGATACGTTCGCACTTCGTTGATTTTTTAGTGGTGTACTGGTGTGAAATCTAGATTTCCATTGTGCGTTCAAATTGCATAGTATGATACCACTTTTATGCATAATCAATATAATTTATTAATGGATTATGAGGGAATACATTTTTTTTTTTTTTTTGTAACTAAATAGTAAATTATAATTTCTCAAATTAAACGCCACACCTACATTTGTTATATCGTTTTATCAATAACTGTTGAACTTGCCAAAAATAAGTACCTATAATCATAATTTTATTATGAAAATATAAATTTATTATATAAAAATGTACCTAACTATATTGTTAAATATAATAATAATACAATTAATTATTGTTAAGGCGCTTTTCTGTAACGAGTTTTATACACAGACAAAAAGAAACCTATTTTTATCCATCGTTGATTGAATAGACGATAAAATTTACAAAGATTTTTAAAATTTATAAAATATTCAATATTTTGAAACCTGCAGGTTGGGAATCTCTAGGCGAAGACTTTTTAATATTTAATATGTATTCTTTAAAATAGTTTTATTAAATTGAAAATCATTAAATATTAGTCCACCAAATATTAAAATATTGGATATAAAAATTGAAAAATGTAAAAAATTGGATTATAATTAATTCGTTTATTATATTTAATTGAATATGTGTTAAAATCATGAAATATATTTGGGACCCACCCCCTTTCGAAAATAAAATCTATATACGGCCTATCAACGCACATAGTATAGTGAGAAAAACGTAAAAGTAAATACGCACATGACCGACGGGCAGGGCCGACGGAACGGCAATGTGACCGAAACAGTTGCTTAGGACCCCGCATGAAAGCTTTAAATATATATTTTATAGAGAAGAAAAAACACGATATTGTTTTATAGAATTTTTTTTTACGTATAATTTTCATCATGATGATAATATTATTTAAGGTATTTCTATTCGCTTGACAAAACAAAGTTAAAAAATATTTATGGAGGGCCCCGAAAATTGAATTTTCTTGGGGGGGGGGGGCCCGCATTTCGTAACGCCGACGGGTCAGGATACGATCCGGGGAATTAAATAATAGACGAGTGTGAAGACACATATTTCCATGGAAAATCATCTACCTGCAATACGAAATGTATAGTAATCGAACATTTTTATAGACATTATAATATATTATACGCAATAATATTAGGTCTATATCGGCTATACACACGCGCGTCGTAAAATTATTGCGGTGAAAACGCGCGCGGTATGGTACTTAATTTGTACCGGTTCGGGACAACCTACCGCGCAACAAATTGCCGTAGGAAGAATATAATGTGCGTACGTATAACGTATATAATATAATATTATATTATAATTAATACAATAAACATAGTGCGAGTACCGTACGCATAAAAAGCATTACAATAATAATATTGTATTGCCCGCGGTTTCCGCGCGTCAGCAGCCGCCGCCGCCGCCGCTGTCAAAACATAACAAACGTGATTTGGTGTCGCGTAACAATCGCGCGGATTTTGCAAGTGCACGGCGCGGCGGGGCGGTGGCCGGTGGGAACGGGTCGGCGCGGTAGAGGCACACGCGGGTTTGGTGACCGCGCGGCAGTCGCCACGTGCGACCTTCGCACAGCCGTCGCCACGCGGATTCCCCCGGCAAAGAAAGGCGTGTCCCTGGCGCGAATCGTCGTTAAAGAATATTTTAGGCGCGCGCGCGCGCGTGTATGTATATATAATAATATGTACATATTAGATATACCTATATATATATATATCACACGAGCGTAAAAGTGAATTACGAGGCTGATTGAGGGGGGAAAACGGTTTTTTTTTTTTCCAAGCCCGACGTAAATGATAACAAGGTTATGCGACACGTTATTGCGAAGGAAGGGAAAAGATCGAGGGAAACAATAATATTCTAAATCTCAAATTTCCATCGATAACGTGCAGGTATATGTGTATACGGATGCAGTTCGGAAGTTAAGTGTTGGGGATAAGTTACTTTTAAAGAGTGACCAAGTTACGTTACTAGTTACAACATAAATGGGTAACTGGATTACTTTTTCGTTACCTACCGATAATACAAAAGTAAAAGCGTTACGTTAATTTTTCAACTTAAATGTAACTAGTTACAATGACGTTACTTTTAACATTTTTAAATATGTGTAAAATTGAAAATAGGTAATATCATGCCTACTCCTACCAATTATAAAATTATACAATCGTTAAAATATCTATTTTTCATATAGGTACATAGGTTACACCATCGTCAGTTGCAAACGAATTTCATTTTTTATTTAGAAAAATGTAGCGTGGTATTTTACAGTTATTTATATAAATAACTAACGTAGTTACTTACGTTACTACAAAAAATAAATAACGAAGTTACCATAATGTTACTCGAAAAAGTATACTACGTTACAGTAACGAATAACTTCTGTTACGTTACTATAACTGGCGGAAATCTGGTTGAATTATTTGGGGGGAGGGCTAAGACAATACCTATACATAATTACCAACTTAACACATTTTTTTCGCTCTACTACTCTATATTAACGTTTTCCAACTTAATTGTATTAATGTATAATATATAAATTTAACATTACATATCATACAACAACATTTAAGACAGACTTGTAATGAAAGTAACTAATAAATCAAATCATATAACGCGTATTAAGATGAAAAATAAATAAATTATAGATTAGAAAAAAATCATTTACTATTTGAAACTAAAAATAATATAAAACTGTGCTTTTTTGTTAAGTACTTATATGATATAATATATTTCAGCTACCTGTTTATTTTTCATTAGATTTATATTATATAATAGGTTTTATATAGGCAGGCATAACATTGAAAATACAGTTTTATTGATAAGTAATTTAGTCATAACTCATACTATATATGATAACAACATTATTAATGCTTTGTGTAGCCTTTTTTTTTCGATATTTCAATTTTTTTAAGAGTTATATTTATTTAAAAAAATTAAAATAGCTTTTAATAACTCATAAAACGTGTTTAAATGCATGTAATACAAAACGGCTACGTATGGCGCTAGATATATTGGTTGTTCTTTATCATTATTTTTTGTTTCATCTTTCTACGATGTTTTTAAGTTATTATAAATGAGAAATACAAAAGTAATATTTTCAATAAAATTGTATACGTTCATAAAAAACAAACACAATAAAAATTATATATTAATGTGACCAATTATTATTCATTTTTAAAATAAATATAAACATTTTTCAATTGTTAGATTTTCATTTTTGTTAAAATTTTCTAAAAATTGACTATATAAAATCCCTTAAAAATGGCTGCGCTGATATTCTCTTAATTAAAGGAGTAATCATTTATTTTAGTATTATATTATCACAAATGCTTGAACAATTATACACAAAAAAGCCACCCAGATATATAGATTTGTGAAGTTGATCCAAATTACATCTAATTTTAAACATGACACTATTTGGACACCTAAGACACATGAAATATCATCTTGACACCATTGGTTCTTGTTTTAGACACTTAACACTATTTTGACACCATTAGTCTACCATAAGAGCCGGACACGGTCCCAACAGCAAATTATAATGCATAAGTTCTATCCGGAGAGATTAGGTAACCAAATATGTGAAAACCAGAAATTTTTATTTTTACTAAATGAAATGTTCTTACGTCTCTTAGGCAAAAGTATCCATATAAATACATTTCAATATAATAATTTCTCAAATTATTTTTGAGGGGCTTGCCAAAATTTTAGGGGGGTTAACTCCCTCAAGCCCCTCCCCCGATTTCTGCTAACGTCTATATTGTATATAGCAGGGATAAAAAAGGTCCAATTTTCGAAACTTAAAATGAAAAATTATTTTAATGTAATATATTATTTCCAATTAATCCAAAAATAATTATCACAACATATAATATACATAATATCATTGATTATATTATATAAATAAAATATAATCAATGATAACATATACAATATAAATATTATAGATACCTAATAAATATATTAGAATGATGAATAATTCGTCCCTATGGCTGCAAACGAATTGTGTCCGTTGATTAAATGTAACATACACCAGAGGTGTCCGGTAGTTTTTTTTTTTGCTATTCGAGTTGTGTCCCATCGAAAAATCCAACAATTTGTATAATGATAACTAAAATACGATTATTTTATATATATGAAGTTGCATTATATATGTAGCACGTAATAAAATCGTAATGATTTTATGATTAGTTGTATTTTGGCTTGCACCATGGAACAAATGCTAAGCGAAATAAACACTGTGCTTTTTGTTGTTGGCGAGTTTAAATTTAGTAACATTTTTAGCCATACATATAACGATAATGTAATCGTTAGTATAATGTATGTCTGCAAATGGGAAGGAAAATATCATTGGTTAAAAGTTAAAACATTAATATTAACTGGACACAATTCGTCTATATTTTTTTCGTGCAAAAAGGTATCAGACATAACTCCAGAAGCTCTATAACTTACAATTAGTCCGGTTCGATTCGGACGATATGATGGGGGGGGAGGAGCCAACTTCACACACGTCTCATTAGCTACGGTCCTTATTATAGCTTGTATATTGACACCTTTCTCAGAATCTAAACTGCATTATATTTAGCCTAAATAATCTTAACAACTTTATAACTAGATAAGACCAGTAGGTTGTAATGACTACTGATATGATACTTAAAAACTAAAAAAAGCAAGAAGAAATCGGGTAGAATATCTACTAGTATATAGTATATATTCTGGATAGGTATATTTAATTGGAAAGCAATGATTTTTATCGAAGCTATATACAAATATAGTTATTACTATAAAAGGAAAAAAAAATTTGATTACTTCACCATACATATATTATTTTAGTAACACGTGTAGAAAACTATTGAGAAAATCAAATAATTTCCATGGAAAATACCATCTAGAACGAATTTGCTATCAAAAAGCTATTTATTCCAAAATTTCAGTCAATTCATTCTACCTGAAGTTATTTCTCGAGAAATAAAAAATAAAAATTTAACATCATTGCAAAACCAATAGATTTCTTGCTCCACCTAAAATCTAAAATGTGTTTATAGCAATTAAATAATATTACTGTGTTATATACAAATCAGTCTGTAAATTTATTACCTACTCTGTAGGTTATTCATTTGGTAAGTTCTATAGGATTTATAAAACTTTATATTTATTTATATTTTAATGTTAATCATGCTGAATACCAAAAACGTATATCACATTTTATTTGATAACTGAATATTGATAATATAGGCATTAACAATAATATATTAATATATTTATACTTTATCAAGCTTTTAATCGATCTATTTTTATGACTTTTGTTACCGTACTAAATCGAGCCTGAAACCTAAAATTTAACGAGTCGTTAACACTATATATACTCGTGGTTTATGCAACATCCTATTTTATTTACCGAGTCATTAGTGCATTTAAAATGTGCTTAAATGGTCTGTAAGTAACTATAATGAACATTTATGAAAACCAGTCTGCTATAAAATATCTAAACAATTAGATAATTTTTATTTAACATTTTGTAATTTATTTTTATATTTTGTAATTTTTAAATTGTTCCCGAATTAAAAGCAAAAATAATATTACATTTTTCATACATGCAGATTGCAGGTGCAGTATATATTAATTAATTATACAATAATATAGAAGTAAAAATAATATATGAACATATATTCAGATACTGCAACTGCAGGTGCTGCCGTTCTGGAAGTTAGTCCATAGTCCTTTCTGTTCTCGGACAGGGTAACCGCAGTGGTGTATTTAGAGGAGATAGGGGGGGCAATTGATCCGGGAATCACGTTTTAGAAGGAACTAATTTTAAAGATGTTTTGAATAATATTACTACACATTGTTACATCGTTGGCGGAAAAAGATATAGTATTAAATTTGGGTTTAAAATAGTTGATGTTGACTTTTTTTTTTGCTTATTTACATTTTCAAAGATATATTTTGGGAGCACCAAAATTTTGTTCCATACCTAGGGCAATGAAATTAGAAATACACCACCGGGTACTTGGGATAATATATTATTATTACCTATTTTCGATTTTAAAGCATAGATAAATCATTATAGATCACATTTGAAAAACGATTCTGAGTGATTTTCCGATTTATCACAATTATTACCATTATTTTAAATAGGTATAGATAGTTTTCTCAAACGTTTAGTAAAATGACTGGGAAAATCAAAAAAAGATCTCTTCAAAGTATACTATAATATTATATAGAATGAATTTGCTATAAAAAATAGCTTTGTGCCCGAAAATTCCTACTCTGCTTTTGTACCCGAAAAAGTATAAATTATATTTATATATATATATATAAATACACATAAAAAGAAATCATTACCGTAAAATAACATATACATTCCTGGCTATACGCTCAGAATCTAAAATGTATTACTATCGAATATTTTAACAAATCACGAATGTAAATAACTGATTTTTATTTTACATTTTCAAACAACGTTTATATGAATATTTGAGACACTTTTTTACTCTGTAATTAGGAGCATACATTTTGGTTGTCTTATATTTCATATATATGTATATATATATATTTTTTTAGTGGCATTTTACTAATAAGTTTTTTTTTATAGGTCATCAACATCCGGGCACTAATTATAACGTAATAATATTATAATGTAGAAATAGCATGTGATGTTAGGCGGTGTACAAAATTCGTAAATCGAATATAATATACTTAATATGTATTAATATTTGTACATTTAAATTGACGAATATAAAAACCGAAGCGGCACGGTGTGACGGGCGAGCGGGCGTGAGCGGCGGACACGAACAATGACAATGAAAACGGTAAAAACAAGGGTGTGTTTACAATGAAAAAAAAAACCGACGGAGTGCGTGAAAGGGTTCTGGCGGCGGCAGAGGTCCACGTGCGGAAAATATTGTACGCGCGAGGCGGCGGCAGTTACGGCGACGTCACGACGGCCCCTCTGGCGTCGCCGCCGCCGCCGCCGCCTCCACGCACACGTGTCGATTGTTCTTCGCGTACAACCTCTCTCTGTATACATATATACACACGTAATAATATTATACGCATAGCGCGCGTTTTACCTACGCGTGGCAGTCACTATATTTGATTTCTATTCCTCATTCCCACTCTCACCGAAAGTGCGTACATATAGGTATATATATATATATATATATATAGTATAAATATAGATGAGTGTGTATAATTTCGCGAATAATTTTTTTCTCTCGATTCTGCACGTATCGGCAATGCCGAAATACTTGAAAATAATAATAATATATTTTGCGTAAAAGAAAAACTCTCCACCTCTACGAAAGGAACGTATATACCTACATAATGTACAGCTAATAATAATAACACCAATAAAAATAAGTATAATATTTACAGATAATTATAATTAAGTAATAATGAACATATAGGTATGTATATACAAGCCTATATACTCCGTACACCGGCACTGTACACATTTACAAATTATGTCGTATTATATAATACTACACGCATTAGGTATATACTCGCGCGTGACAACCTTCGCCCGTGAAATATATATAATGTAACGGCGGCGGCAGTGATCGAATTTTTATTATTTTTTAAAATTTTTTTTACATTATATATAGGGTACCTACATGTTTTTTTTTTTTTTTTTATAGTATATTATAAAACACGCTATGCCAACCGGATGCATATACATTATACATACATATATATATATTACACATCACACGCGGTGGGATCGTATTGCCGAAATTCGGTGACGTCACGGCTTTGTGTTCCACGTGGGGCCACGTGTAGCAAAACGCATCCTCGGTGGCCGTGCGGGCCGAAGGGGAATGACTGATGGGCGCGATGGCCGGCCGGTTTTTCGCAAACACCGTGACGAGTAAAAGGAGGCGGTGACCTCCTTACTACGGGAAAAAAAAACACATTACTATATTTCATGAGCCGCGTGCCAGTGAACTTATCGTGTGCGTATATATATATATAATATATAGGACGTATTGGATGTTTATTAATATGCTTACATATAAATATATATATATATATATATACCTCTACCTATATATATATATATATATATATATGTTTATATATTATATTGTATATTATAATAATAATATATAGTTGTATTATACTAGGCAGGGCCGTCCCGAAGAAAGATTTTTGAAATATAAAAACAAATATATAATACTTCAAAACATAAAATAAGCAGAAAAAAAAAAAAAAAGGCATAGACTTTTTCTACAACTTGCCGACTGAACTTAATTTTACCGACTGCTTTCCGAGGTGGGAGGTGAGACACCCCCACGCCCCCCCCCTCGGGACGGCCCTGTACTAGGGTACCATACGAACCGTTTTTTTTTTCAATGTTGCGTCCCGTTGTCCCGACAAACTTTCATCCGGAAACTTTTTATCCAGTTTTACAAAGTAGTTAAATATATAGGTTCCATTTATTTCCCGTTTTTAATTATAAAATCATGAGAAATCGAAAAGTAATATATTTTTTTTTTCTTTAATATTAACTATATATACTTATTGCCGATGTTGATAAACAAAAATAAATTGTAGGTACCTACAGCGAAAACAATAAAATACAAACAAAATAAAACATATACAAGACGCTTATTATTTATAATTTTTTAGAAAAATGCTGTTATCATTTTTATGTTTTAACACTTTTAACCATTCAAAATTTCAATTAAATACTGTATAGCGAGCGAACTCCAATTATTATGGATAAGTATTATTTCCTATACCTTGGGATCGACGTACAAGAATATATACATTGTACAGTGTACACACTATTACAGGTGGATCAATATATAGATATTTTAATTAGATTGGACCACTTTATAATCTATATATGTCAATAACTGCTTTATTTTACAAAACATTTTTTACAAAATTGTCTTCAAACTAAAACCTTAGTTGAAATATAAAACTATATTACAATAAAAATTACTGAATATGTATATTATGCCTGTAGGTACTGTTTATTAATTAGACAATACAAAAAAAACATAATAAATTGAAACTGATACAACTAATTTTGAACTTTATATTTGTACATACCTAATATGTATTATACTCATAAGCGCAACTAGGGAAAAGAGCTGTGGGGACTTAGCCCTTCAAAACAAAAAGCCACTCCCCTAAAATAAAGATGCAATTACTATCTACTAAATATTTCAAAATAAATTTACCATTCTATGTACATTTGAAAAAAAATTATCGTACTTATAATATACTTCAATGTCATATCTTTGTAATATCATAGAATAATATTATAATTATTATAATTTATAAGAATAATAATATAACTAGAATAAAAATAATATGAGTAAATAAGTTATAAAATTGTTTTCTTGTAATTGATATCAAAATAAATGAGTTTCAAAATTGTTGTCTTATGATTGATTTTTGTTGTTATTTTATATCAAGTATAGAGGAGGCAAAGTCTTCCCCAAAATTTAAGAGCTAGCTGTGACACTGATTACGTTCCCTTAAGTCTCGTACAGTGCGTTTCTGTGGTTTCACAAAACTAGCCACTCGACTATGACGTGCCCCGTGAACTATTTTTAAGGTACCTATCTTAAAATCATAAGTATTAAGTATGATAATTGAACAATAGTGTTTACAGGTTTTATAACTTAATTTTAAATTCAATGATTATTTATTATCCTGTCAACTTATAAAAAAACCTAATTGATTGATTGCGTAATAATTAGTAAGCAAATAATCTTTGATCTATAAAGACTAGACACTGAAGATCTATAGTCTATCAGTCCGGTATGATGCGTACTCCGATAACAGTTTTAAAAACATATATAGATTTTTCATTACTTACTCGAGGGAATGATCGAGCTACATTTTTCATTTTCATATTTTATATCATAATTAAGACCATTAAAAGTTCCCAGCATTTTCAAAATGTTGAACATAATTATCGTAAATATTATGGAAAATTGGAATATTTTTTCAAAATTAAAATTGATATACTCATTGCGACGTTCTGATGGAATTAAAATTGTAAAAATATATATTATAATATTATAAGACTTTATGTCAATCATTGTGTCGATATTTAGTTATTTTTTATAATACGCATACTACAGTATATAAATGACTGCGATATGCGAACTGAATGTACCTACATATATTGTATAGTTGGGAAACAAGAATATTATACATAATTGGATGAACATATAACATCATATTATACTCGCATAAATAGGTACCTACCTAATATGTGTGTGTTTTTCGAGTTATCGATACATTGTTCCGTGAAAATATATTATCCGCTACATTTGTCAAAGTCTACAGGAACGTCCTCAGGTAAGAGCAAAAGGGTAATCGCTCAGTCACAGATCTAAGAGAGGAGAAGGGGTGCCCTCCACTCCAAATTCTAAAAAACATATGCTTATAATATATTATATAGACATAGTTTTAGACAAATAGGTACCCACAAAATTACTGAAGGGTATGCGCCCCACATAAAATATTTCTGTATTCGCCCCTGTAATCGCCCACCTCATCTCATGTACATTTTCAATTTTTCAATTCTTACCGAGGCAAAGAATATGTATTGGGCTAACTGGAATATGTGTTTATATCAGTTATATTAATTATTCCTTGTTTATATACTACCTATTATTACATAAACCTGCAGCAGTACACATATTTTTAGATATGGACGTAATATTTAAGGAGACATTTTTGGTTCAAATTTAAATATATAGCTGGCACCAGTGGCGTAACTATGAAATTTTGACTCTTGATGTGAAAATCCCTCCACTGAATTCCAATTTTTTTTTCATTCGTTTCTAAAAGTTATAAAGTTGATAATTCATCAAGATTCGAACAATAAAATTGTGTATCTATACTAAAATAGCCATTTTTTTTTAAATTTCTGTAAAATATTTTTTTTTAAATATATAGGATTGATTGGAAGGCACTTGCAGCATTGAACGAAATCAGTAGGAGCTTAGCCTCTCCCCCAAAAAAGACAAAAGTTCACCGAGCCCCTAAAAACAGTTTGAAAATTATTTTAATATTTATATGTGATACTTATGGTATACTACCTATATAAGTTTTTTTTTAATCCTTGTTTTTTCACAAATATGTTAGTAGGTATACAATTATTTATTTTGCGTATTATTTTAATTGTTTTTTCATTTTATTGGTATTAATCGAGTACAAGACTGTGCTTAACAATGTCATAAAGGTTTTTAAAGGTATTTTATGTGTATTGTTGCATAAATGTAATGCATGAGGTGTCTTAATCGGTAACGGGTATGACATGCTCTCGAATCCCAGTCAATCACTGCAAAGTGTATTGCAAAAGCCTCCACACTGACCTTAAATGATTGATGTGGATTCTTCCTGTATAGAAGGGTCTAACAATACACTCCAACTCCACAGTTTCCTCATACCTGTCGTAGAAATCGACTAATTGAGGTTGCGGTCAGGTCGAGAACCGTCGTAAAACTTGTCAAAAAGTATGAGGAGTACTAAAATTAATATAGGCGAGTTTTCCTATCTCAGATATTCGCGAGGAAAACAAAATTGCATACTTGGGTGTGGGGATAGCCTAAGGGATGAAGTGACCTGCAATACCAGCCTAACAGTGGCTACGGTAGACGTTCCAACAGTTATGTGCAGTGTTAGGACTTATCTAGATAATTATTCACTTATCTTTTATCTTATCTAGATAAATAACGGTAAATTATCTAAATAATTATCTTAGATAAAAATTTCACCTAAGTAAATTTATCTAGATAATTTTTATAGACAAATTTTCAAGTACCTAATATACAAAAATATTGCATTTTTGTCGAAAATATACTTCATTACTCAAAATGTATTCATTTATATGCAAACAAATGTATGCTGTGTAATGTATAGTGTGTATTTGTGTATTTAATTTTCATTATATTTTTGTTTGTCACCGATAGCGTGATCCGCAACGACCGTTGTCGGTTGTGCAAACGAGTTTTACACGTAAATTGTATAAAATAAATAGTAGATACCTATATTTTTTTGGGGAATGGAAACATGAAAATTTAAATATGTATGAACAAATTGACTGTTGAAGAAACGTGTGGCGACAGCGACGTACGATAAGGAAAATCGCTATAAATAATAATTAATACGTAATAAGTAGTATTAAGTTCCTATTGAGTTGTATTTCATTTTTATTTTAATATAATTAAATTGTTATTATTTTATTATATATTATACACTTTTTGGGGTATTGATTTTGATAAAACATCTTGAAAATATTAGAAATTTGTTTTTGGAATTTAAAAATTGTCTTTTTTTTTATTTAGATAATTTTTTAGTTATCTAATCCTAACACTGGTTATATGTGCGGGCTACCCACCAACGGCCATGATGTCGATGGTGTAGAGAAAGCACTAAAGTGTTTTGGGTTAGATTTGCACCTGAGTACATAGGATAGGTTCAAAGTGAGAATAGGTACGTGGAATATAGGAACATTGACAGGTAGGAGCAGGGAGTTAGCAGAAGTTTTGAAGAGGAGGAATGTAAATATTTGTGTATGCAAGAAACAAAGTGAAAAGGGGAGGAAGCAAGGGAAATAAAATCATATACTCAGAAAGGACTAGTACAAAGAATGGTGTAGGAATGATATTGAATGAAGAAATGAAAGGAAAAGTGATAGGATAATTTTAGTGAGAGTAATATTAGAGAATAAAGTATTGAATTTAGTAAGTGCATATACTCCACAAGTGAGATGTGAGGAAAGTCAGAAAGAAGAGTTATGGCAAGAGATGAATGAAGTACCTAATGTAAGGAGTACAAGAAATTGAGTGTATTGTAATTGGTGGGGATATGAATGGACATGTAGGCTGTAATAGAATAGATTATGATAGAGTGCATGGCAGCAGAGGGTGTTAAGAGGATTGCTAAGGAAGTCGTTGGTAAGAGTAGAGATAGTACGCCAGAGGATAAGCAAACATGGTAGTGGGCAAAAGAAGTGCAGGAGATAATATCAAAGAAAAAACACAGTTTAAGAAATGGCAGAAAACCAGAGAGAGGGAGTAAGTATTGGGTAGAATATAAAAGTTTATCCCGTTAGAAAGTTACGCCACTGTTCGTATCTCCTCCCTTCTCCACTCATTTACAATCCTAAATTATTTGTATTTAAAATAATTAACTTTATACAAATATATTCCTGTTTTTTAAGTTTGATAATTTAATTTTGTATTCATTCCCCTTTATAAGAGTAATCTAATGACGTCGATTTATAAACGCGAATCACGTTCCATTTTCAATACACATTTTACGATTTTCTTATAGGTATAGTTAATATAGATTTTAATTTTATTGTACTAAGCACATAACATAATCCTTATAATTTAAGTTATATATTATATATGTATATATATATATATATATATATATACGAGTTAACAGGGACATAGAGGATAGGCACTACTGCAGTACATTTTACTAGATGAATACTCCGACATGGTCCAATTATTATTATTACACTCGCGTTGAAAAAAATGTTATGTTCCATTAAATCGAATATACACAGATACAAAAAGTGGTAATATTGTATAAATTTACACTCATATGCTTAACATCAAAATATATTAATAATAATCGATATATATATATATATATATTATTTCTGCAATTATTATTCAAATTTGATATTTTGATGATAATAAAATATTTTATCTATATAAATATTATCAGTTATCTCATATTATACATAGAGCAGCGATTCTCAATAACTGTGTGATACCCTCCCTTGGGAGGCCCAAACACTTAACAGGAGGAGGGGAGTTATTTTTTTCACAATTTCATATTGAAAAAGAAAATTTAATCGATATTCAACTGATTCTTATAATCTATTGATAATAATAAAAAATTCAATTTACACAATATATATATTATATTATACTATACTACTATATTGATGCAATGAAGATTTCAAAACTTTTTGACTGATTTTCAAAAATGTGTAAAAAAAAATGATTTGATGTTTTCAATATTTATATTAATTTTTTGGGGTAGAGGGAGTTAAGTAAAAAATTTTGGTAAATTGATTTTTTATAGGAAATATAATCTAATTGGTAGGTACTTTAATGAGGTAATTTTTTGTTTTAAGTAATTTTCTGAAAACGTAAAGGAAAACTACCGAAATTGACAAAAATGTTTATAAACCTGCCCAAGATAATATTATACCGAATTCGCTCAGAATCGTTTTTTAAATGCAATCATTTCTTTCAAATATAAAATAATAATAATAATAAACTTTGCTGTTCGTCACGGAATACCATCTGTATTTGTACTATTTTTTTTACTTTTTAACAATGGGAGGCATGGGAAAATTATTTTATTTTTAGGTAGGTGTGAACCAAAAAAGTTTGGGAACCGCTAATATAGAATTTAACTTTTAGAATACAGTGCAATAATATTTTTTTCATGAGCCAGGCGCTATAGATCGGGTAGTACCCATAAATAATAATTTTTATGAAATTTGTTTTAACATTTTTTTTTCACTCAATTCTATATTATTTTATAATTTTAATTTTTTCATTCCTTATTCCCTTGTTTGTTTAAATAAAGATTAAAACTATATAAACTTTTGATTTTGAAATAGAAACCTATGATTTAAATTATACATTCTTGAAGAATATATTTTTATCATGAAAATTGTATGAATTAAAATTGTACATGTTTTGATTTTAAAAATCCCATATGAATATTTCCAAAGTAATAAGCATTTAAATCTAAGATATCTACAGCGGAATGTAGAAGTACTACCTACAAATTATAACAGGTGGGTAGGTAGATGTTGAAAATGATGAACTTACTCGTGCCTATAAAGATACTATGCATTTAACATTACTATACAATAATAATACTCCATTCCGCCAATTTTTAAATTAAAATGCTTATAATATTCGGGAAATATTCATCGGAGTTTTATTTAATCATTCGGATTAAATCAAAGCGTGTTAATAACAATATAAATATATTCTTTAAGAATTTATAATTTAAATGATAGATTGCAATTTAAAAATTAAAAGTTAATATAATTTTGGAAATAATGTTAAGATTATGTATTATTATAAATTATTATTAATAATCGAATGTACTTTAAGTAGGTAGGTATATAACTTTTGTTCGTGTACTATATTTAAAAGACAACCGATTTTCGACCCGATAAGTGCAAATTCAGTAAAACGGTAAATAAACACATTGATATTTATATATACGATACGTAGTATACGACGTAAAAAACACATATCAAATCGTAAATTCAAAATATTTGTATTTCATTAGTATGCCTATTTTTTAACATCCTAAACAAAATTACATTAAATAGAATCAAAATATTATTACATCAGCTTGAGTGCAACACCTACCGGATGCAATTCCTTGTAAGTTCAACAACATCTTTTAAGTACGAAACCTTGAATTTGTAACTGAGTGTGACACTTTGAAAATGTATTTTTTTTTTTAGTACACCACTAACAACGCTAATACCACTACAATAGTAGAATTACTTTTGAGTGCAATTCGTATACCTCGGATTATGTATTTTATCGGAATCCGTAATAGTCGATGACCAAAGATTTTAGAAAATAATATTGTTAATTAATTAATTTAAAAAATATTCCGCCTACGGCAGAAAAGGACGTTCGCTTTCTAGAAGATATTGTCATTCACCCTAAAGTGTTTCCGATGAATAGGTTAACAAAGTAAGTAATCCTAAAATTGATCGAACTTGCTATTCTCGGATTTTTATATCGAAATTCGTGTGATAGATAACGAACGGACGGCGAATTCGGAAACGCCGTTTTCCTTCCTGGCGTCGAATGCTCGGAGAAAAAGCGAACGAATCAAAAGCGTAAAAATCTCAAAACGACAGGAAAATAGTTGAAAACGGTAACGGTAAAGAAATACGCGTTGAGCGGTCGCGAAAATGGACCGGGGAATTAAATAAATAAATAAGAGGTTTTTGTCATGGAAAAATGGGTAAAAAAATTTAGCATATTATGTATAATTTTATTATATTATATAGTAGAAATTTCTTTAAATAATTATTATAATATTATAATTTGAGTTATTTGGCATTAGATATATACATATATGATAGGATTAATTTTAGTTTTGAAAGTTGTAAATAAAATATAAATATAGGTATGTAATATATATTACCTATATATAATATATGTAGGTATACCTAGTACCTACATTATGGTGATTACTAATTTGACACGACAGCTGAAGGATATTAAATTCTTTGAGATATTAAAAAATAAGAATATAGACACAATTGAAATAGCTTTCAACAATTTATCAAACACAATGACGAAAAAATGTTTGAAAATTCATTATAAATTTTAAATTTGCAATATTTAACATATTTCAAGAGCGAAATACGAACATTTTCACACTTGCATATCGTATACGTATTATTTAATAATTGATTAGTTCTTATAAATCATTTAAGCCGTTTAGAAGTAGTTCAAAATGTAAATTTAAAAATATTATTTAGCCAAATAACCAAAATATAATAGTTTTAAAATAATCAGAGATATGTACCTATACCTATTCAAAATATTGGGACCCAGCGTCATTAAATAAATAAAATCAATAAATTGTTATTTAGTCTTTACTATATAGTTCCATCATCCATAATATTAATAAATGTATAAACAATGAACTTTTACGAGTTTTTATTTTTAAGCTACATTTTCGAATTATATCTTGATGTAGTATTCTGTTTTCAGTTTACGCCATATAATGATGATCTTTATTCTTTTATCAGTCATAATATTATAAATAAATTATATTTTAAAACAAGAAACTATAACTATATTACCAACCAGTTCGGTACTAGGTTCTGCGACGCTCAGAGCAAAATCATTACCAAAAAGAAGAAATAAGCAATAAAAAAAATATCATTCACCTTTCCTCAAATTTTCCTCAAAATTATGCAAAATGGATCCATAAAATATTTTTGCGATATTCAAAATCCTCTCAAATGAATATGAAAATGATCAGCATTCATTATATTTATCCTATAGGTAATTGGTACTTTTTATATATAATTTATCTATATACAGGTACTTACTTAATTTATCTAACAAAATAAATAAAATAATATTATATTATATCTCAAATTAATATTGAATATATAATAATATACCCAAGTCATTTGCTAACTGGTGTTTTCATTATATTTTACTACAAATATTTTCCTAAAAATCGGAATAAAATAATAAATTATTTATAATTTACCACATACCCTTCCCGATAGTAATCCTACCGAATATGAATAATGTATATCAAAAACTTGCAAATATTTTGTTTTAGTATGTAATACAAAACAACCGGTATTTTTCTATTTTAATATAATATTATATTATATAATACCTATAATGATAAATGACTGCAGTTTTCTTATAAACACTTCTATAAATAATATAATTAACGTTAAATTCAAATATAATATTATTATATTATATTATAATATTGTTCATTGATTAATTAACTTTTACGTAATTTATTTATTTATATATTTTGTTATATCACTATTATAAAATCAAAAAGTTAATATCTATAACTTATATTTTAAAATATAAATAATTGTGTATCTATACATAACTTTATTTGATTTCATAATTTGCTTTTTATATGTCTAAATGCAAGCTGAGAAAGACCTTTTCTTATGTATTAATATATAACTAATAATACAATTTTTAGAAAGACTAATTCCCTACACTTGCATTCTGCAGTCTTTAACGTAACAATTGACACGACACGTATACTCATTTTACCTATACCTATACTAATGTTTCAGTAGAATACAATCTACAATTCTAAAAAAACTAAGCCAATTGAGTACTCAATAATGTTGATAAAACGCATTGGTCTAAAAAAAGTAGCCGTATCTTTTTTTTTTTTATAGAAGCGATAAATCTCAGATTTTATACGTTTAAATTGATTGAAATTTAATTTAATTTGAAAATTAAAAAAATGTAATAATAGTTATTACCTATACAGGCAGTGACATAACCAGGGTGGGAATATTTTTTATTCATTATATATACAATTTAGAAATAATGTTTATATTATGTAAGTTATTTTGCATGTAAATTCAAATGTGTGTATAATATGATATTTGAAGATCCTATTTTAATATAATATGTAGAGTAGGTACCTATGTATGATGTATCTACTATTTAGCATTTATTAAATTATTTGGTGTACTTATTTATATACCTGTATGTATAAATTGTATCCCTTCCCTTCCCCCCGAAAATATTTCCTGGTTTCGCCACTTCCTATAGGCTACAATAGGTAATGGGTATATAGTCACGACTCAGGATAACAAAATTAAGTTTATAATACGAAACAATACCCTTTTTTTACTTTATCAATAAATTGATATACCTATGTATATATCATTACAGTCAAAATCCTATTATGAAGGAAACAAAAATCCATGTTCGTATACTACAAAAAGTAACCACAATACGTCAACAAGTGCCGTTAGTCATACAAGTATACATTACCTATACAACTAAAGTCCTTTTGCATAATCAATTCAAAAGTATTTTAATTCAAATTTTGATGACACCAAAACAATAATAGCAAAAGCACGTTGTGATGCAAATGGTTTATGGTTTATAGACAATAATTGATTTTGTATGCAGGTATGCTAAAAAAAAAAGTACTTTACGCTGTATTATCGATATCCGTTGATGGCATAATAATCATTTATTTCGCATAATCCAGCTACATTTTACCGTATTATAATGCCACTGTTGCTGCTTTAAGTCATTAAAAAGTTTACGTTTCTAATAAATTTGGTCAGTATTTTAATTTGTATTAATTTAACTTTAATCATTAATCAATTTGAAAAAGACACAGACATTTTTAAAACAATAAACTATATAAAATCATGAAAATATTCGTCCATTACCAACATTATTGCATGGTAATACCTATGTTCTCAATAATATTCTAAAATTAAGGGGCCTCCACACCACACGATTCTAAGGAGTATTATTTAGTCGATTTACGAAGGTTAAACCACTATGATAATCAGTGTACAAAATTTCGATAATCATGAATCATGATAATCAGTAATCACACGATAATCATGATAATCATTGATGTGCACTGATAATCTTCCTTATATTGTGTAAATAATTCCTTTAAACATCATAAATTATTGTTCTCTACCAATTAAACATACACAATAGGTGTAAATATGTAATATGTTAAATGTAATATATACCTATTAATTAATTAGGTAATCCTTTTATTTTAAGAACATTTTTAAAATGTAATCAAAATATATAAGTATTTATGTTCTAAAGTTTTAGAGGTTATGAAGTTTCAATAAATTGTATTTAAATGCACTTTACTTTTCTTCAAAGATACCTATTCGAATACAAATACTAGAAACTGAAATTTTTTAACATTAAAATAACTATATTATAGATATTATAATAATATGGAAAAATAAAAAGTATTTGTTCAAGTATTTAAAATATAGTTAAAAACAATTTTTTTTTAATTATTTGGAATAAATTTGATTAAAAGTACTTGCAATTTTAATATAATATTTGAAAAGTTACCTAAAAAGACGGCAATTGACAATTATGTATCCACAATATTATTAATTATTATGCATTTTTCATAATTTAACTATAATTAATAATCATAGTAATCTCACGATAATCATGATAATCATCAATAATCACTGATAATTTTTGATAATCAGTAATCTGGTGTACAAAATTTATATTAATGGTTTACCCCTCGTCAATTTATTATTTGTACGATTTTGTGTTTGTGTTTATAGGCGTACCTACGTGATAAATTACAAATGTCGATCAATTTTTACTGTTATAATTTGTGATGGTCGTAAATATATAAACGTGGAAAGATTAGGTATATTTTTGATAAAGCTGAATAGCCTGAAAACCCAATTTTAAGTTTTATCTGAATAGTTACACTCTGGGACATATTCAAGGGGGGGGGGTAAAATTTTAGGTGTTATTAATTTTATAAACTACAGTAAGTATAATATCTATATTATAATATACAGTATACACACTAGTCACTACACAGGACCTAAAATTCTGAATAGGTACGTCAAATATATAATATGTGTAGGTACTATTATTTTATGGCCTTATGAAGCTGCGCAACCGAAATTCGATAAATTATTATCATATTGATATTTATAAACCAAAAATAATTTTGAAAATAATTGTAACTCGTTACCTACCTACTTTTTGACATTTTTAATAAGGCATGGTAAATGTAATATAGGGGTCGGTGAGTTTGTCAAATATTAATATCATCTGCAAAAAAACTCATTTCTCAGGTGGAGCAAAACGAATTTTAAATAAAAGAAAGAAAAATCAGAAAAAAAAAAAACAAAGTATTTTATTAAAACATGTAATTAAATAAATCGTAAAACTAATACGTAAAAGTAATGATAAAAACTATCCATTTCTTATCGTTTACTTTATTTTCCAAATTTAAATGAAAATATGAGGTTTTATAAAATCATTATATTAAATATTCATAGAAATTGAATGGAGGCGTATAATGTAAACATAATACAAGTACCTATAATGATAATGTAATAATATAGTTATAGTTAGTCAAAATATTAAAGGGAAATTAAGCCCGTGCTTTATACGTATACATAAAAATATATAATAAAAACAAAAGAAAATGTGTATAAATTATGACTAAAACACGTTTTATTCATTCAATATTTATTAATTCAATACGATATTAGTATCAATGTTAGGAAAACTTCTAATCATTTATACTCTATGAAAACCAATTTTGATTCCGATTCATAAAAATGAACACATAAATAAATAAATTAGCACATATTGAGGGATTGCGTGTATAGGTTGCATGATGTCGCGCGTCATTTTTAACAGCACTACCGATCGAAGGGTCGAAGTTGGTAGGTATAAAGAAAAACGCGGAAAAACGGTTTTCCCCAAATGTATTATTTAAAACATTTGAAGTTCTTAATCCCAAAAAATCTTTTAGTGGACAAAAATTAATGAACAATAACGTCACTTATAGAACTATCTAACTTGTACCAAAATGATGTTAACACGATGAGGTAAAAATAATTTAACCTGTGATTATTACTACAGCGGAATGAAGTTTTGTTATTTTAAGTTAATAGTCTCACACTTCCGGTCAACAATAATAGAACAGGTTGTCAAGCTTAGCTATAGATACCTAGTCCAACTCAGCATTAAGAAATATATTGCTATTATAATTAATTAAAATAACTTATTGAAACATTTGCACTGATGAAAATGTTATAATTATATTTAATTATTAAATTTTATAATACCTATATTCAACATATTTTTAAGTGAATTACAATTTACAAATGCCTATTAGTTAAAAAGTAGGTATATTCAGTAGGTAGTTATTATTATTTATTTTTCTTATATTGTGTACAATAAAATACCCTCTTCCCTCAATGTAAAATTAGTCAGTAAAAAGGATTAATGAGCATAAAAAAAATTGGTAATTTAAAGAAAAATAGACAAATAAAGTGATCTCTCGTGAAAATAATTACCACCATAGTTCTCCTGATCCTAGATCTGCCACTGATTATAATATTATAATTATATAACTATAGGTTGAACATTATATAAATACGTATCGAGTGCCTAAATTCTTCCTTAGAATTAATCGGTAGGTACATTAGACAAGGATTAAATCTACCTAATATAAATTATATACCTACTAATCACGTATAGATAGTTAACAATTTTGCAATTTTTTTTAAATATTAAAATACATTTCATATATATATATATAGGTAATGAAATAAAGAAAATTATAAAATTGGGTACGAAGCAAACCTATACAAAAATTGAACTCACCAGAATTCGAACTCATTCTGTCGGAAGCGGACGGTTGATGGTTTTCTTGAAAAAATAAATTATTGCACAGAATCGAAGCAGGAATTTGCATGGATTGATCGTCGAAACATTGTATCGTGGGTGTCATATTCTGAAAACGAATTACCATTTTCGATATATTATAAGGTACTCGAAGGGGCAGTATTGAAAATCATAATTTATTACAAAATGATTGTTAAAAAAAAAAAAAAAAAAAACCGAGAATTTTCGGTCTAATTTTCACACGAGATATTAATATACCTATTTTAAAACGGTAATATGTCCGTATTGACTATTATAAAAATACCTTTTTCGGAATTTTCTAAATTTTTGAGCGCAAATTTGAATAGAAAATTATTTAAAAAAAAAACGAATGTCGCGTATATTTTTAAACGATTCGAAAGAAAAAACTGTTATTATTTAAACTCTATTTTAATTTTTCCGGGGTAATATAACACGTCGACGGGTGGGGTGGGAGAGTGGAATTGAATAATTCGCGAACGCGGCGGAAACTGTGTACTCAAAACGGTGTGCGGACCGGACTCGTCCGAATTCACGAGGCGATTGACTGCGCGGCGTAGTGCGTACGGTTGGCGAGAAGAATATTTGTGGCGAAACAATAATATTCACACGCACAAACGCGGCGGGCGCGCGAACCCCTCCACCGCAGCACGGAGAACGCAACGGTCGCTGGAAGACGGCCGGTGTGGTGGGGCCGGGGCGATAAACGGGCGCGTGTACGGAAAACCTCCGCGGTCGCCCGAGCACGCACGCATTATCGTTATCTCGCCGAATGATCGTCCGGAGGTGGCCGCGGCGTCAGCTGCTGACTTATCAATATTTTCCCGAAAACTACACGCGCGCGAAGGCGGCAATTATCCTACTAATGCGTGCGCGGCGGTGTAATAATAGTAGTGTCTAACATATGAATTTAAATATTCAGAAAAAAAAAAAAAAAGAAGACCGTTTATATAAAACACGATTATTACGATTAAATGTCAATAAAAAGCTGTTAACAACGACGGTTATACGACGTAATATTCAAATTAATACTTTTATTTTAATAATTATTCACGTATTTTTGTGACGTAGGTAGGTACGTCTATTGCCCTAAATTAATGTAGGTGCTTATTTTTATCATCGGGGCCGGCGAAAGGGCAATGGAACTGAAGCAGCTGTTGCTCAGGCCTCAGGGCCCTGCGCAATTTGATGGTTTTATAACAACATATTATATTTTATCGAGAAGAAAAACACGATATTTTAAATTATTCCTTTTTACGCGTAATTTTCACCACAATATAATTCAAAGGATTTCTTCAATAGTTTTAAAAAAAAATTAGGACCACGAAAAATTAATTTGCTCGGGGCCCCGCAATTCGTAACGCCGCTCCTGTTATCATTCTAGAATTTTAAATAGGTAATTACCTATATAGATTTTTTTATTAAAAAAACTGAGGAACATATATTACGTACGTATAGTATATTCAGACTGAAAATTATGGTGGTAATTATTTACTAATTGGCAGGTAGGTAGTTTTATATCTATATTTTTCGGGAGGGAGGGGGAATATCCTAAGCACGGCTATGTCTATAGCCGTATATAAAAAAAAAGTGTGTAGGGAGAATGATAGTGATAAAAATTTAATGATAATAGTAGCCTCATGATCCTCCCCCGCGCGCGCTTAAGTAGGATGCCTCGGCACGTCTGCGACGACTGTCGCGAACGTCTCGTATTATTATTTATTTCTAGCAATTATTGATAAAAAAGTTTTAGTGTAGTGAATGATAAGTTGCCTATTGCACCAAATATTAAGGAGTAATATGAAAATCCTGAATACAATAAATACAACAATATTGGCCGACTATTGTGTGAAAAATAGATCATTGAATCATGATGTATAAGGCAAATATATTTTGATCGACAACAATTAGTTACATATAATAACAATAATTGACAGAAATAATAATATTTCGTAGTATATTATTTCTCCCCTGTTAGTCGGGGTTAGAATAGGCCATCGGTTGTTCCTGCCTATCGTAAAAAGCGACTAAAAGGAACTTGTAGAGGGGTAGCAGCCTCTACAATACTGAGTGCAAATAGAGACCTAGATGGTCAACATATGACCATCATTTCTACGGTTGCAGTACTGCGATGCGGAAGGAAACGGGAAACCCCCGCATAATATATTCCCTAATATTTGCAGAACGAATCGCCAACTTTCAGTAAAAAATTCAGGATGTAAAATAGTCTCACACTCGGATATCCGGGTGGAGACTACCTTAGGAGATGCAAAATGGAAATACAAAAGAATTGATATCTGGAATGTAAGATCCCTTGGAAGATGTGGAAAATTTAAAAACCTTAAACTAGAAATGAAAAGACGTAATATAGATGTCCTTGGAGTAAGTAAAATAAGATGGCCAGAATGCGATGATCTTTGGAGTGACGAATTTAGGTTCGTACACACAGGATAAAATGATAAGACACTCAGGAGTAGGCTTCCTAAAGAACAAACAATGCGGCAAAAACCTTATGAGCTACTACCAATGCACCAATAGAATCATCATGATAAAAATAAATATCTATCCAACGATCACAACAATTATCCAAGTATATATGCCAACAACAACGCATGATGATGACGAGATTGAGGAAGTGTATGACAAATTAAACGAAGTCTTAAGTATGACAAGAACTGAAGAATATGTCATCATCCTAAATGACTGGAACTCGTCAATAGGACAACAGAACGACGGATATATGGTAGGAATTTATGGACTAGGGGAAAAAATGAAAGAGGTGAAAGACTTACACAATTCTGCACGCAACATAAACTCGTGCTAACGAACACCCTGTTTAAGAGCCATAAACAAAGAAAGTATGTGTGAAAAACATAGGAGATATAGCAAGATACCAAATTTATTACATTATGACAAATAAAACAAAGATTTAGAAACCAAATTGAACAAGTCAAAGCATACCCTGGAGCAGATATTAACAGCGATCACAACCTCTTAATAATGGAATCAGAATTGAAATATAAAAACATCAAAAAGAAAACCAATACCAAAAGATAGAATATACAGAAATTTAAAAACGATGGAAAAAAGGAAGAATTCGGAAATAAATTTAGACTTCTGATTGCAAAAGAACCACTAAACATTAAGACAATAGAAGAAAGATGGAAGAATATTAAGTAGATAATGAAAAATACTGTTGATTAAGTACTAGGAACACAAGAGAAAGAAGCAAGGAAGCCTTGGATAACAGAAGAAATTTTAAAATTTATTTTTACAACAATTATTGGTTGATTAGGCAACATAATAATAATAATAATAGATAATTAGTTGTCATAAGTTTACATAATTGTACTCAACTGTCCAGTATAGTAAAAATATAGTAGGAGTTATATGTCTGATTCTCATGCAGTTTGCATGCATGTAATATTTCAATCTCAAAAACTAGTTATCAGTATTTTTTGAAATCATGGAACAAAATTGATACCTACCTGAAAAAGTTGATATTGTAAAAATAAAACTAATATTGCGTAGTTAATAAAATAAATTAATTTCTCATTTTTTTGGCTATAGGTACTCCAATCATTTTGCACTTCAATTTACAATTTGTGGTAGAATCTAAAATATTAAAAATATATGTAGGTAGGTATATGAAATATGTTAAGTTCTCTTTTTTGCAATAATTATTATTAGTTAAATATGCAACATAAGTATGTATGTATAGTCAGTACTGTATATAAATAAATAAGTATGTATACGTATTAGGTTGGTAGGTACTATATTATAATTTACTATTTAATAGAAATTATCCAAATATCAAGATGTCTTAAGTGATTAATTTTTCCACGACTCTTGTTTGTTTTTAAACCAAATCCTTGTTTGATTTTTCACTGAAACTGACATGATGTACTAAAATAAATAAAATATTTTGCCTGCCAAAAAATAAAATATATTATAATATTGTAAATTAAAATTGGTGTCCGTCCTTCTTTCTAATACGGACTGCGGACCGTCAACGGTGAAGTTAACACCA
This sequence comes from Pemphigus obesinymphae, assembly GCA_025469235.1. NCBI lineage: Eukaryota > Metazoa > Arthropoda > Insecta > Hemiptera > Aphididae > Pemphigus > Pemphigus obesinymphae. Next base: position 3,937 of record JAIPRL010002695.1, on the reverse strand, counting down.
ACCAAATATTACTCTCCAAAAATGTTTAAATTAATAATACACTTAATCAAATCATGTTACACATATTACTTACTCCTTGTTCTTTTTCTCCATAATCATACTCTATATATTCTGTTTGGGGTAAACAGAATATATACTATTAATGCCTTACCTTCAACATCATGCAATTATATAAGTAATAAAAACTTAGTAATAACCCGGGGACATGGTTTATAGGGTATATATACAAAGGAAACAATTTTTTTTAAAACCAAAAAACCTATATAAAGAATGTCGTCTACCGAAAAAGGGATATATCACGAGATAGCCCATGGAAAGGTCTACAGGAAATTGTGTTCAGAACTCAGTGAGTCAGCTAGCGGAAGTTAGGGCAGTATCGGCAATAACTGGTAGTTACGTCTAATATACCGAATTTCTGCAATGAGGCATATTTAAAAACCAAAGAAATTATAGAAGGGATGTCGTGGTATGTTCAAAATTAAATTTGTTAAGCTGAAGATTAAAGACAAACATTCTACTTCTTTTGTATATTGCTGATGACATAGATGAAGTATCAGAATCTGATATAATTTGTAGACTTCCCAAACCAACAGTTGAAGAAGAGGTCAACTAGTTTTTGGAATTACTTTTAGTCGATATAACCTAAAACAGTAACTTATAGTTTGATTTATATGTTAAAATTTTTTTTAATTTTAATGAATACTTACTTATTATATTGTTTTATTGTTAATTAATATTAAGTTAAATAATAGTAACATAAAGTCTAAATAATTATTAATTTGGTGGTTACCTATTATTATTAATTTATTGTTTAAAAACGAAATACTATCTATAAGTACTTCATTAATAATATTATGCCAAATATATTTCATAAAAATGTTTTATTATTATAAATCTAAACTAAATTTGTTGACTACTGTTACTAAGGATATTTAATAAGTAATAACTAAAAAGTCTGAATATGTATATTGATTGTTAAGTAAATACCTATAGTATTTATTTATATGTTACTTAGGTACCTAAAAAATACTATTCTGATTAAGAATGTTATTTATATTTCATAAAAAATGTTTTTATATACTTAATATCTTTATTCAATTTGATTTGTTAAATAAAAAAAAAAATATGTATTTTATTTCTTTGTTTATTTACTTATATAAATTGGTTGAATATACTTTCAAAAATATCATATAACTTAATAACTTTATATATAAGTAATCATATAATTATGATTATTATTATTATTATTATAATTATGCACACACAAATAAACAAAATTTGTAAACTGAACTGTAAATTATTTTATTTCGTTTTACGCATGTTCCCCAGAATAAATTTAAAGCATCCTTACTATTTTCAGAAACAAAAACTCACTTTAATTACAACCACAAAATAGAGATTCTGAGACGATTTATCAGTTCAAGACTAAATTCTTGGCTCGGTTTGAAAACATTGCCATTGAGATAAAAGATTCATTGAGAGCTATCACTGATGCCGAAAAAAATCAATTTTATACCATTGAATTTTTCAATAACCTAATGGGGTCTATTATCCAAGTGATTTAAATGTGGACAGGCGTCATGCAGTCCAGAGTATTAGATATAACTAAAATAGCGAGTAATGCTCCAGCAGAGAGTTTTTTTGGAGATTTAAAAACATACAAAAAAAGCTGTAGAATGAAAATTGGTAGATTTATTAAACTGACCAGAGATATCATTTTGAATAGATGTAAAGAAGCACTTTTAGATATATCTTCCAATCACTGTGCAAAGAGTCCGACTCAAAATGAAATAATACAGTCTACAAAAAGAGACTGTACACCAAGTACAATGATGTTTGAATTGATGAAGGATGAAGGAGAAGAAAGAGAATATTGGCAACCGCGGAAGAAACAAAAAGGTTTCTACTTGAAGGCCGCTTCAAAGAAACTCAAGTCCTCGATAGACATAATAGGTTTGTCCCCAACGGAAAATGTGTTAGTGAATAAAGTGCTAATTGCGTAACGCCGGATGTAACATCGCTGTCCAAATCATTTAGTCTTATTAAAACGGTCAGTAACAGTGTGACACCTGATGTAAGGACACTATCTAAATTTTTTGATTCTATAAAAAATTATAAATCTCCGGTAAATGGTCCACAGCCAAAAATTGCTTTGTATAAAGGATATAAATTATTATGATGGATGTGGATGACGGTAAGTAACATCTCGAACAAAATGTACAGACATAAGCACCACTGGCATTTGACTTGCTTTACATATACTAATTGAACATTCTGTTAAAACCTAAAGCCAAAACATTTTTAATGGCTAAAAAAAATTGTTTTAGAATTTAAATTCTTACCTTATTCATGACATGATCAGCTTTTTATAGTAAATCTAGTAATACTTGGTAAACAACTGGTGAATCAACAATATAACAAACTCTATTAACATTGTGACATACTATAGGCATTATTCTAGCCAAATATGATAAATATAGGCTCAGGGTCTGTACAAGAAATGCTTACTAAATAACTGTAAGAATGTTTATGACCCTAAAAAATGAACATGGGTAAGTAATAGGTAAAAAGCATATTGAAGAATCACAGTAATTCAAAATTCATGACAAGTTAAAGAAAAAAAATCCCATTAAAATGTTCAATATATAATACTACATTCTACTTTTAAGAACTTTAGATTCTTTACAACTCAATTTTTCCTCCTTAGAACTCGAATTACTGAGATTCCAATGAGCAGTGTAAATAACATACTTGAACTTCGACACTTTTAATTAGTAATAGCGAAGCAGTCATTTTTTGTTTGGATGATATTTCTCGTAACATCTTTTATTCATTTTCTGTAGTTGAATTTTCTTATTCTATTTAAAAGTGCATGACTCTAAAATAAACATAATAATAATACTTATTAAACAACACCACTACATAAAATAAATTCTAAAAAAATAAATTACACTCCTTAAATTTCAAATTCAATCCAGCATTACCAATAAATCCAGGAAAAAAATTTTAATTATTATAATATATTAGTTTTAATTTTCATTTCATAATGTACATTATTATATATTATAATATAATAAAAGTCATATATCATATCAAAAAGTCTGTTCGAATAGTGATAATTCCAGGAAGTATAAGACAATATTAGGCTCAAATAATATTAAGAATAAAGTAGGTTATTTTATGTGTGTAATAATTACAAAATTAATATAAAAAATTTAAATAGTTTTTCATTAGTTATTTATGTGATATTTAGTAAATAGTAATAATTAGGTAAGTATAATTCATAGTATTCATACCTAATGTATATAAGTTTACTAATTTTAATAACAGTGTTTTCTGATATTTATAGTTTACACAGCTATTAAAAATCTATAAACTTAGGTTAAAAACTTTAAAATTTTGTTAAAACTGAAATATTATTATGGTAAAGTATATATACTAATATTATGGTATAGTCATAAGTCATAATCATGAAGACTATTGATTAGTGAACTCTAGTGTTCATAGTATAGGCAATAATATATAATAATGAAAAAGCATAATATAATAAAAAAAAAATGGAAATAAATAAAATATAATATGTGCCTATAATAAAAAATTAAGTTTAATAATAAATAAAGTAAACATTTTTTTGGGGGGATTTTTTCCCATATACCTTATCAACTATTATTACTTATTATTTCTACCATTATATACTACTATATACTAACAAAGATTATATTCAAACGTATTGAAGGTAAAATAGAACCATCGTTGACAGAAGACCAATTCGGGTTCAGAAGGAATATGGGAACGAGGGAAGCAATATTAGCGTTAAAGATAATTATTCAAAAAAGGATTAGGAAAGACAAACAAACATTTATAGCTTTTGTGGATATCGAAAAAGCATTTGATAACGTAAACTGGAAGGTCATGTTTAACATGATGAAAAGATTGG
>JAIPRL010002694.1:22310-55728 GCA_025469235.1 Pemphigus obesinymphae | reverse complement strand
TTACTTGGTAATTGATAAATGATAATTTTTTCTATGATATATAAGTTATCTATGATAATACTTTAAAGGTAACTGATAAGAATTGTTGTTGACGTGATTACTGGCTACCACATATAACCACTGTTCTGTACCATACAGTAACCATATTGGTAACAAGCTCTCTCTTCGAGCACATTTGAATACAATAGCATGGCCCATCCATATCTTTATTATCTATGATTTGAAACGTACCGGGGATATACTCAATGAAACGTTAATGAAATAATCGGTGGTTATTTATATCGTTAATTACTAACGATATCGGCACGTGCACATGGTCGTTTTTCAGATTTTTTTTTTTTTTTTTTTGTTTATTTAAAAATATTATTTTTAAATAATATTATTGTTTTTCAAATGCCTGCAGTTAACATTTAGAAGTGCAGTGAAACGTTATTCTATAATATTTCTATATAGGTATTATTCCTACGATTTACTTATTATTTTTATTGAATACTTTTGACTATTGAATTTCAATGCCGGAAAACAATAAAAATGGTAAGTTTTATCATTCAAATATATGTATTTGTCGCCTATTTATTTTTTAATTAAATGATCAATAAACGTTTTTGTACGTGATGCATTATTTTAATTAGTGATAAAATGTATGTATAAGTTTGTAAGTTGGCATGACAATAATTGCAATTTGTAGTTTAATGTAATGAAAATAAATATGATAAAATTTGTAACATAAAATATAAATGTTTTTTTTATTTATTTATCACATGAAAAAGAATTAATTTCTACATTAAAATATTAAATCATTCGTTTAACGAGACATTAAATTAATATATAGGCAATATTATATTATGAGCATGTCACATACACATTCATACACGCACAACATGGTAAATCTATGTACCATATTAGGTCATACCCCGCGTTAGGGTATGACATATTAATTATATTTTTTTTAATGAATGATTTAATGTAAAAGTAATTTTTTCGAGGTTATTAATTATTTAAATATAGTTAACAATATTGTATTGTTAATTCTACTTTAATAATTTTTGTGTCTAGGTAAAAATGTGTACATATTATAATATATTTTTTATGTGTTTATTATTAATATTTTTTCATTTTAAAATAATCTATAATATTTAAATGTTTAGACGGCGCAGGCATTTTTAGATATAATAAATCTCGGCTTAACGACAAACCAGGAATACTTTTTATTTTTTTTATAATTATAATTTTTCAGATAGATATTACTTAGGGTCATAGGTTTATGTATTTAAAAACAAGAATTGACTTCATATGATGTTTTTCAGTAGATAACATTATTAGCCGCTATTATTTATTTTTAAAAATGACGTAAACATTAATTAAGAATTATTTAACGTGGCATACAAAATGATATTTAACATAATATTATAATTCACATTAAAATTACACACGTTATTAATGTAAGCTATTAAATACTAATTCAAATTTAGACGACTTTATTATGAGTTTTTTATTACTTTATTATCATTAAAAAATATTTATTTAATAAAAAAAAAAAACACAAATACAAATGTTAAAAAGAAACAATATGACCGTTGATCACAGTAAAATTACGAGTATACCGCATTCAACAAGTATGTCCTGTTTATAGTAAAGCTATGATAAAATTATGGTCGGAATTGGAACGGCAAGAATGGAGTAATTAAATATTTAAAACTTCACTTAAATAAGTATAATTATGACATGTATCAAGTAATTAATTAACGAAAGCAGCATATGCTAGAAATTTATTTTGCACGCGCTCCAACCTTAGTTGGTCTTTGGCCAAATATAAGTGCCAGATAACAACACCGTACTTGATTAGTGATCGAGTAAGAGAGATGTATAAAGATCGAAGACAATTAGTAGAAGAGAAATGCTTAGTATTATACTTTATAATACCAATCAATTTTAGAGATCTACCCACAGTTGTCTCAATGTGGTGAATAAAACCGATTGTGTTGGAATAATGAATTACAAGATATTTAATAGAAGATACACTTTGAAGTGGAGTGATGTTTATATGAAAATTATAATAGATAGATATGGGAGATCTAAAGAAGATAATGACACGTCATTAAACTTGCTGAGATTCAGATAACTGGAAGTAAATGATTGTAGAGCGATTAAACTTTAAGTACATCATCAGAAGTGAAGTAGCGATTGGAAGGAAGGTTATAGGAGAGTTTACAAGAATCATGATTTCAAAAAACAACCAATGACTTTTAAATTGATTTACAAATATAAATTAATAAATTAAAATTTATTTAGCTTTTAAATTGTGTTCTTAAAATCGGTTTTAAAATAAAAATAAAAATTAAATTTATTAAATTAACATTGAAGTAAAATCAACGCGAAAGAAACTGAGTATTCATACACTATTTTAAAACGAATTACTAAATATTTTAAAATTTTTATGTTTAGAGTTTCATTGAAATTCTGTAAAATTGCGTCCGTAAAACATCTTAAAAATTGTAACGCTAACATATACGCTTTGTGTAATATAATTATTGTGTCATATATAGGACTTTTCAAAAAGCGTTCTCACAGAGTGGAACGGCGATGTGCCCTTGGACAAAGGTTGAAAATGTATCAGCAAGTCGGCGGCGATCGGTGCTTTTTTAGGTTGTCCTACGCGTCCAACAGTAGCATTGATCGAATGTTTGAACAGTAGACCGGCAATGAAAATCGTGGGAGCTGTAAAAATATTTTTCGTAAGTATAATACTCGCGAGTGCTCTTTCAATATTCAATTCGTTTTATTTATATTATATTATTATTGTGGAATACGTGTGTATATAGCCGTTCATGTACAATCTATATTCTCCTATTGGACCTATAATCGAATTACCCAGCGAAAAAACATTTATAAGCGAATTACCCTATCACATTCTCGCTAAAAGTCTAGCAGCAGACGTACCATGGTTGTCCAGTGTTGCCACCCACGAGGGTCTTTACCCGGGAGCTGGTATTTCACTTTACTTTACTATGTTATAATAGTTTTTACCATCATTGTAATCGATTTTTTATCTATTAAAATAGAATTTATTAACAATGATACGATATTGAAAAATATTGACAACAATTGGAATAACGTCATACCGCACATACTAGACTACTATAACACGATACCTCAAAAAAACATCAACCATGTTTCAGAACTTATCAGAAAAGAGTACATGCTGATTTTGAGGCGATGCTGATTTGATTAAAGGAAATACGGAAAATTTTATCCAAGTATGCATTAATTAAATTTAAACGGTTTCTTTCAGAATATTATAGACATACGGTTATGACGAAAATGATTAAATTTTAGATGATTGGCGATCGTTTGTTCGTAGTTGATATTGTGAAAGCTGCCAAAATTCATGCTCATTTTTATAAATCTCCAGTGTATTTATACCAATTCGTATATCGTGGCAAGCACAGTCTTTCGGAAAAATTCGTGAAATCGAACGAAAATTACGATGAGCAATACATTTTATAAATCATCACAAATGTGAATTTACTGATTAGTGTAAATATTTTAGGATCCAGTCATGCAGATGACACGGCTTATGCACTACAAAACATACATGGAAATGTCGGAGACTCGGAATCGGATAAATCATTAGTGCCGATCACAGTTGATATTTGGACATCGTTTGCATTTTCCGGGTAATATTTTTATTTAACTTGGCTATTATTTGTTTTAGTTACTTTTTGAGTATGTTATGGAATTTTGGTCGATATAGGATCCCGTCGACTGACATTAGTTCTATCAATTGGATGCCCGTTAGGAAACATCCAAATAATTCGGCTATATCGTTTTTAAAAATCGCTTCACCTACGGATATTTATATGGACGAACGTGTGAATATGAGAAGAATTAATTTTTGGGATTCGTTAGGCTTTAACAAAAACGAACATTATGAATATACTGGTCTTTAATTTATTTATATTAAATTATATATTATTTAAGTAGTAATTTTATAGTTAATATTTTTATATTTATAGCCTATAGAAAATTAAATTATTATAGATTGTGCATTTCAATTATATTACTAAATATGTCTTGTTTTTTATATTATAGATATAATCTTAGTTATCAATTGATTTTTATTGTGGCTATTACAATGAAATAATTTATATTGTTTTGTATTTAAAATACAAACTAATATTTTCAAGTTTTAGTATTATCAAACATTTTATGTTTGTATCCAAATATTTATAAGTTTTAAAACACATCAAATACTGTTAAGATGTATAACTCGCACTCTTTAAGATGTCACATCAATGATTTTTAGTTTTAAAACATGCTTATAAAAAAAATAAATAAATTTAAGTAGTTTTAGAATTAAAACATATATTCTAAAATAAGTAGAAACCAGAAGATAACATTTTGGAGAAGAGATATTATCGGCATTAAATTGATATTATCTCGAAAATTATTTATAAACATTTTTGCCTCTTAATTCTTATTCTAACACAATATACTCTATGATAAATAAGTTCTATAAATTACCACCAAAGAAGTTACCTTAGACAAAATAATGGTCGAATTGTGAAAGTCTTTAATTATTTTTGGGAAACGTTATATTCAGCACGGACAAATCCATCGGGGTCATTTCCAATTGGTCAAAACTATCAAGAGTTTCCAGTTGGCGAATACCGGTCAACGTGGTTCTTGTCATTAGCAAATCATTGAATCTGGCGAATGTGGTGCCCTCATCAAATACTCCTTTATCCTGTCGTAGCAGACAACCCAATACATTGTAGTTTTTGTCCACCCGACTGTCGAAACCCTTCCGATGGAGCACCATCAGCGCAGAGTTTGACGGGAATTGCTGCAACACTGGGTCTGTGTTGGTCCTGAAGTTCATCAAGTGCATATCACACGCCATTGGTTTGTCAATCATTGTCAACACAGGCCGGAGGAAATGTTCCATTTCAGGCTCCACTATGAACACGTTAGCCGGGTATGTGAGACCTTCAGACAGATGATTGGCCACCAGACTCGGGTTAGATACGTTTTCTTCGTAGAATTTACCGCCATCATCCGATACCGTTTCCAGCAGTATCCAGTATTTGGTCAACGTCAGTTTATTGTCTTTTACGGCTTCGTTTAATCCTCTCAAATCGTCAAAACATGTCTGTCTGTCCAGCATGAGTTCTATTCTACCTGGTTCCCACCCTGCCACGCCTTGAGCGTGATTAACCAACACCGACAACCTGTGATTTTCGTCTTCGATGTACGCCATAGACGTGACCGGATAATAGTTGCTTTCAATACCAGCTCGTTTCACGGTAACGCGCTTTTGCATTTGGAATCCATTGGAGTCCGTATAAATGACGGCTGGATTCCCATTGTTAATGTCCGTCGAAAGTCTCATGAACATCTCCATCTGCTGGTATTCGTCTGTTCGTCCAAAGTCTACCAAATTCTCTATGTACAGTCCTTTGCTTTCGACGCCCTTATGATGGTAGAGCTTTACCGTGTGCGTGATTACGCTATGGATCACCGTTATCTCCGATGACAGTGGGCCGGATGTAATAATTATGTTCGACCGGTCTGGGTAGTATTCCAGCACCTTTTTCTCAGTTTCCCTAAGATATGGGTCCAGCAAGAATAGATACGCTCCGCTATCAGTATTTGCTGATTGATAACCCGCGAAGCTAATGTTTATGCGTTGTGATATGCCCGTATTCTTGTTTACGATCGAACTCAACAGGCCCGTTTTCTCATCGAATAATACCCGTAAATGTTGGTTTTCCAGTTTAATGTCACCAGGTCTTATGGGGTCGATTTTGAACACCGAGTGTTCTGTGCAATTGTTGCAATAAACTGACACCAAGCCTTCTGGGTTTGGTGCTTTTTGGATGATAAATGTGGTTAGGCTCAATGGCTCCAATAAGGCAATGAACAATACGACGAAACATACTTTTGATATTGTGGCGAACGATTGTTTGTCTACAGTGTTGAAATTGTGCACTGGGCTTACTTGATGATGTATGATTATTCCGTCGCTATCTACTACTCGTACATTTGGTTCTGATACCAGTATCTTGATAGGTTCAGTTTTCTGACGACCATGTGAGTTGAACACGATAATATTCCGTGGTTGAAACTCATCGATATCCAAATTTTGCATGTACATAGGCTGGTCGTACGTTTGCCTGTTATTGTTGGGCTTTACGATTTGCATAGACGGCGATACACCTAGGTCCCCAGGTCTCGACAGCAAGGACTGGATCGAGTAGCTCTGGATCACAACGCAATATTGGGTGGCCTCGTATAATTTCAGAGCGTAGTCGTTCATAACAACCTCTGTTGAAGTGCCCGTGATAGCGTCGTGATGTTTGAACAGCGCAAAATTTCGTCTGGCCCTCACGAGTCTCTCGTAATTCCTTTTTAGCAGATAAAACGCCTGAAGGTTGTTCCGTATGGCGTCGTTTATAGCGATCGTGTACAGAATTTCCGCTGACCGGAGATTACCCTCCAATTCTCTGTCCATCACCTTCCAGTACGGCCGTGTCGTATAGTATCCGCTCCAATGTGACAACCGACCGGTTACGTACACATCGCTGTACACAAAAAAGTCACCATGGAGCGTATGCAATTTTCCACCACTCCTCCCCCGCAGCTCTTTGAAGAAGTCTGATGGCGTGCCAAAATTTACTTCAGCCCCATGATACTTGTCCTTGTTGGCGTTTATGTACTCGAACAGTTTTTGGTAGTTTATGTACTGTTGGTCCCACTCGATGGCGTAATCGAACCGGAAATCGTCTCCCAATGGAATCATGGCCACGTTGTATGGTGATAAGGAAGCTGTCCGACCATATTGTTTCACGAGTAAGTCGGCTTTTTCAATTATGTTCTGATCATTGATGAACTCTGATAATTCATTCCTATCGATTTCATCACCGGGAACATTTCGGAAATCGAAATTCCAACACCACAACTAAATTATACATACAAGGTCGTTATAATAATTCGTACCGTTATACCTAATATCTATTAAAATCATTTAATTTGATCATTATTTACACCTTTGGATGAGGACCACAAGCTCGTTTTGTTGAGTATATATCGAATGGCATGTTGTGCACTAATGTATCGGTGTGACCAGTTCGGTCCCAATTTTGTCTCCAAAAGAAATCACCGTTTTGCGTCCTCGCGAACCATTCCTTCCACGCATAGTGTATACGCTGAATGACCGTTCCACCCATGATTTCGGACTTTCTTAGTAAATAAGGTACCGTCGGACCATGGCCAAATGGATCTACTGACCATCCTGTATTAATGGTAATTCCTAAATTGTTTTTTATCCATTGGTGACCTGCAGGTAATCAATAAAGATAAATAGTCGTGGTGTTATTAAAACAAGTGACAATTGTATACAATTTCACTAAATCAATAGGTAAGTGGATTTCTTTTACCCGATGATATAGTATGCTATTGAATTTAATGTTGAAAATATTTATTGGTGTGTAGTAATGTAATATATTAATTTTTGGACAAAAAATTTTAAACTCGAGATAAAGATTTTTCGTATTTACCTTCGATCAACTGATCTACCATGCTGTAAATGTGTGGTGTAGCCTCATCTGTCATTACCCATCCGCCAGTTGTAATCTCCAAACGTCCTTCCGTTAACAACTGTTGAAACACTTTTTTTTTAGTCGGATGAGCACTAAAACCATTTATATTAATATAGAAATATATCATTCAAAGATCGGCGTACATTGTTTCTGGTGACCAGTTTAAGAGCAGTATTTTTTAAAACGATTGAAAAAATATCGTACATAAAGTAATGTAGTCGATTGATTTTAAATTGTATTTTAAAGTGTCATTTGACTCGTTATTAGTAATATTTTTGAGATTTTATCAGCTAATAATTATTAATATTTAAATAGTTGTCAAAAACTTTTTGTTAAAATGTTCTACAATCGTTTAATATATTTATATATCGTCATTTATAGATGTTCATACAATACTCTGAATGAGTATGTTATTTTAAAATAACTTTAACTTTGTTTTGTGATATGACTAATGACTATAAAAATTAATTTGGCACAAATCTGGAAAATATATAAATGTATATATCAATATCATAAAAATTATTTTGTTTTAATTCAGAAAATAATAATTCTATATACTATATTGAAATTGACACCAGTGGTATGATATATAGATTGTATATATTTGGTACCTATGTTTTTTTTTTTTTTTTATAAAAATCTGAATAAATAATGTTTTATGAAATAATTTGTGAATTTACACTAAATCTATAGTAAATAGAATTTGGCTTGTAATCGTTTTTGGGATTTTATGATTCATTATCGCTTATAAGAATCCAAAATACAGTTGTAGTAGGTATACCTTACTTGTTTGGCCCGAATTAGTTACCCAACTAAACCACCTGTTGACACACGTTTTTTACTTTCCATAATGTAAAATATTATATTTTTTCATTATATAATATTACGTATATTTATCATTTCTATCAATATAGTAGAATATGACGTTCCAGTTTTTAGCGCGACAAAATTGTTGAAAATATACTCATGTTGTTGAGTAGAATATTTAAAATCTATTTTGTGTTCTTTTGAAATCATTATTTTATGAATATTTGATACACAGATATTTTGAATTTATCTCAAAATTGATTTCCCTAATTAAGGTTAAGACCTGGGAAACTGTAATCTGTATTTTCTATAGAATATTTTATTGATACATTATGTTACATAACAATAAACTTTTTTATAATAAATTGATATTTTAGGTAAAATATAAATCAATAATTTACATACGAATAAATCCTACTTAAGATCCTTGAGTTCAGTTAGACATTCATTATCTACTTGTACTGTATTACAATTATTTTAATCATTACCTATTATAATAATAATAAAATATGGTCAACGAATCATTGAAATTCAAGTTTGTTAGTGTTATTTATTTAATATCATGTTTGTTTTTTTTTTTGTAAAATATAATCTTTTTAATTTCTATAACAATAAATCCTATCTAGTATTGAATTAAATGTTTATTATTTGTTAATATTTAAATTTTAGAAGAATTTTTGTACTGCTACTTTTTTCTAAACTTAAATTACTCGTACTTATAAATACCTACCTATAATAAATAAACTGTTGGTTAAAAATATATAAACATTTTCAAAAAATTATTAAAATAATATTCAACTTCGAAGAACTATATATATAGTTAACAATGTAGGATTGGCATTAAAAAAAAGTAAATTAAATAAATAGGTTTAGGTCTTCCCTCAAATTGTTGACTTTTTTATATTCAACTTATGTATTCTAACTCGTTGAAAACGATCAAATAATTAGAATTTGGTTTAGAAGTTTCAGCTGTCTGTTGTAATACAATATAAAATAAATGTGTATAGTGAATGTACTGTTTAATTATGAACGCAGCGCTTTAACACATTGATATCATATAATACAGACTAATGTATGTTATTGCACATTTAATATAATTAAAAATATGAAAATTATGTATCCGATGTAATGTTACACAATAAATAAAATATTATTTTAGATCAAAATTGTCCCAGCTAAAACTGTTCACAGCGAAGTTGAATTTTACATTTCCTTCTACCACCCTCCATTGGATCCTTTTTTTTACGACCATGAATTACTACTACATTATAACTACTCTGATAGTTTATCACATCGATATCCAGGTTTATTATCACAAATTATTAACAATGTTATCATGATATTTCATGTTATTTGATTACATTTTTGCATCAATTTATAATTTTTATTATAATAAACGAGAATATTATACACGATTATAGTATAGGTACTTTGCAGTTTATTCCATGATTCATGATGACCAGAGACTTCTAGTGTTTTACTCATTCGCCCGACGTAGTGTTTTATTTCCAATCTGGGAATATTTTAGATTTTAAAAAAATGCAAACAAATATACGATCTGAATGATTGAAGTTGAACTTTACTTTTATAGTTTTTATGTTTTTTAGTTTAGTTTCATTCTATTTCCACGTGTGCAGTGGCGTACACTCATTTTCTGCAACGGGTATCTGCACACTTTTACAACATACTCATCATCTATTAAATGTACCCAAACAATTTTTGTAATTAATTTTTGTAATCAATTTTGTTATTTAAACAACGTGCATAATATATTATAATCGTATAGTTTATCAACAACATATTGGAATAATATTAGTCTATCACCCACCACCTATTATTATAGGGGTGTCCACTGACATCCCTGTACCCCTCCGTGAGCTCCACTGCATGTGTGCACTTGATTTCTACACTGTATATCCAGTTAAGTAATTATATCCTAGTCTGTACATCATGGATTATTTCTACTTTAGGGTTTGGGGACCTAACCGACTGAGAGGTGTGTAAGAATTTCGACCTGACCTCGTAGTTATTTTGAAAAACTTCAAAATGTCACAACTTAGATATATTGAGAAAAATACACGGTAGAACTCTAACGGTATTGAATATTTGGGGCGTTAAAGACTGTTTAAATCTTAAATATCTTTCAATATATTGTGAAAAATTACGTCGGGTATTTACATAAGTTCCTTATTCATGTAAAGTGTAATTTAAAAATATCTGTTTTATCAATTTGCTGTTAGACCATATGTGCATAATTAACGTCAAATTGGCGAACTTCGAAACTGAATCCGACCGACCAATTCTGAATGCACCATTGTTATCAGTGACTTATAAGTCGAAAACTTGAAAGGGACCTAAACTATAGATTTTCCCTTAAAGAAAAACTAAAATATTAGGTATTTAGATAAAAAAAAAAAAAAAATGGTAAATATTTGATATTACTTTGGATGAAGATTAAATATTGATTGCGTAAGTGGGCGTTTTATGTTAAAAAAATAATAATTTGAGATTATTTCGTCAATAAGTTTAATAATTACTGTACTAGTTTTTTTTTTTTTTAATTACATTTAAATATTATGTAATAATAACATAAAGATCAAACAATGGCTAACTGCAATCCAATCCTATGCACTCCTATATTATGCTTCAAATGTCTGTTTAATAATTATTAATATAGGTACCATGATTTATAAACGCAAAATATTACATCTACCTTTCCCACCACATAGCCAACAACGATATTTCGGTCCAAATGAACGTCATGTTTTTGTGTATTGGCAGTTTTTCAACCATGTGATTCAATATCTTGACGGACTGTGTGTAGTAGTAGTGCTCGAACGTTTTCAACCATCCTGGGTCATTGTGCGAATGGGGCACAACGATGATCTGAAAAGAAAAAAAAAACATAGAAACATATAGTACAATATAATAGTAGGTAGTTACGTGTTTGGTAAAAGGCACCTTTAGTGGGTGGCGTATTTTATTAATAACGTCTTCGTGGAGTTTTTCGTAACGTTCGTCAAAACTGTCGTCCCAATATTCACCTTTATGTATCCAATTAGGCTGGAAACGAAAAAAAGTGAATTTTTAAATACCTAGAACGTTCGTAAAGATGTTATTATATTCATTATTATTTCAAATTTTTCGAAAATAAAAAATATATATATAAAAATGAATGGGGAGCCCTGAACTCTTAAAATCCTCGCGGATAATATATTACGTCGCGCTCAGTGGCGGTAATTATATAAATACATATTATATTGCAATTTGCATATTTTCAACACTCGTTTTTTGCTTATTTTCTTGTTTTTGGGCACCCAAACTCTAAATCCGGTTTTGGTTTCATAGTATAGGTACTCTGCATTTTCTGACCAGCATTTAACTCATAGATCGACCACTGTGGCCGCGTTTGTTTAAAAAGTGCCTACTGTTAGGGCCGGTCGATTATTGAGTGCACAATTATGGGGGATAACCTGCAACTGACCAATATAAGCTTAACGTGAAATGCGAATAATGAGATAGACGTAAAATAAAAAAAATTCATATAGGTACCCGACTTAACCCTTCGAATAAGAATACGATCGATTGAGTATTTGATAATGAATCAAAAAAAGTTAAAAAATGCACGTGTTGCCGAAAATGTAAAAAACGGATAAATGATACCTGGAACTGGAACCGAGAAAATTGGACGACCGTGTCTATATCGGTCGTGTTGTCCAGTTCCAGCGGTTCGGGGCCCGTGTCCCGGTCCGGTGTAGCGGTCATCGACCGCATCATTGGTGGCGGAGTGCCGCCCCGAAGACGGCCGGATTCGGCGTGCGCGGAGTTGCCGTTGTCCGGAAAACCGGCGGTGTCCCCGGGCCGTTGTCGTACGCGACCGCCGATGTCCCCGGGCCGTTGTCGTACGCGACCGTCGGCCTTTTCGCCGCACTCGTCGGATAAGCCGTTATAGCAAAGGCGCATCATTATCATCACCAGCACGACAGCCAAAAGCCGCTTGACCGTGCGACCTCTGTTCGCGCGAACGAACATTTTGTTCGGGCGCGGTGCTATCGTCACAATGCCCGCGCGACAGGACGAACAGGAGATCAGCGGAAAAACGCGTTCAATGTAAAGGACAATGTGATTACGGCGGACGAATTTTTGACCGGAAAAATTAGAGACGTGTACACTGCGCGAGTACACTACTGCGAGCGGGAGTGTGTAAACACTGCGCCACATGTACCTTTTTTTATTTATTTTTTTTGTGTGTGTGTGTGTGTGTGTGTGTAAACTATAAACTGAATCAGATATATGTATAAAAAACACCTATTAATTTCATTCGGAAAATAAATAAATAATTCAAATAATAATAAAAAGATAATTTATTTGGCCAGAAAACATTATTATACTTTGTTAAAATTTATAATACATGAAAATATTACAAGTTATTTTAATAATAATTTACAATAATTAGTAATAATAATTGATAACAATAGTGATTTGGCCCAATCTGCCATTGAGTTAGTATGACATCGTATTGGTGAAATCGAAGAAACTAATCAGTTATTTATTTATTTATTTAATTTTTAATTTTTTTTATTAGGTGTTGAAAAAGTATACACTATAAGTGACAATAATATTTTAAATACGTGAAGAACTGGAGTTATAAAAATCGATAAATTACAAATCAATTAGAAACGATGATAAATATATAAGAGTTTGAAATGTTTAATGTTATATAAAATAAATCAAAATTTCGCCATGTGTATTCATTATCCATGTTTTAATTAGATATTTATATTTTCTATAGGATTCACATTTTATTGTGGTAAGTGGGATGTTTATTAAAAGTTCTAGTCTTACTTTGGCGAAATATCTGTTGGATTTTAATGTTTTAGCAAATGGTAGTTATGATTAAATTATATTCCTGGCGAGTATTATTCGTTAAATTTCCTTGAAATCTATTGAATTTAATATAATATGTAGAGTATTACGCGTTTCGATAAAATAATATTATTGTATATTAAAAACTTAAATTTCTTTAAATAGATATGTATTTATAAAAGTATTAAGCAATAAGTTTATTTTACAAAAAAAAAAATGATTTTTTTCTGTTAATGGTTTTCGTTTTTTTCGTCTACAATAAACTTTAAATAACCAGTTAAATCGTTCTCAAGTTTTTTGGTCGATTAAAACCTGTTTATAAATCAGCTTAACTTGTTAATTATTACGTTGTTTTTTTTTTAAATTTAATTTCTACTTCTACACAATATATATGTATTATAAAACCTTTATATCAGAAATGGGCAAGTTGAAAAAAGATCAACTCAAATTAGTGACTTCCGTTAAATAAACCCAAAAGTCGTCAGTTATAAGTTAATATTTATAGCAACAAATAATTTTAACTCGTTAAGTCTAGATTCAAAATAGGTCAGTATGGATAGCGGTAGTGAATATGTTGTATTTGAAATCAATGATAAATTATTTCTTTCTATAAAACATTTATAAAAGTTAAATATCTAATAAAAACTAATTAAGAGTTTCCATGTATTATGTACATGTATACACAAAAATGTTTGAAATATAAAATATTTACATACAATTTAAAAGTAATTCAAAATTTCTCCCGTGTCTCCATCACTTTTTATTGTTGTTTAATCACGATATTTACTAAAAAAAAAAACATATTTACGCAAAAATGTAAAATAGATTTTTAAAGTAATTTTAGAATAAAAACATATAGGTATTATCAAATCAATAGAGAATACAATTTTAGGGTGAACCTAATTTTGGTGTTTTAATTTATCAATTTTAAAAAAGTTTATTTTTTTATTTTTTCAAGCTTTAATATTTTTTTAAAGTAATAAATTAAAAATAATTTCAAAATGTTGTCCTCTATCGGTTTCATTAACTATAAAATCACTTTTATAATCCGAAGTTTTGCATAAACATGCATAAACATGTTATTATCACTAAAAGTCATGGGTGTAGCGTCCTTTTAATAGTAATATGAAAAAATGATATAGACTGCAGGGGTATTGTTACACTCAATAATAGTTAGTAGCCATAAAAATTTAAACCATTGATCTTATATTTTATCTATTAATATGTAGTTATTTTTATTAAAAATTATAAACAAATGTTAGTAGTTGTTGAAATACGTATATATAAAGTAAAAGTCTATAATATTGTGACTTCGGGAATATAATATAATAATATTATAAATAGTCACAAGTACTCATTGTATATATTAAAATAACTTGGATTTATAAAAATGAATTTAAAATAAAAGACAGATAAGAAATATGGGACGAGTTGTATTGAGATATTAGGAATAAAATCAAGTCTACAAGTGAGCTAAAAAAAGAGAACAGCAATCCGGGGGTTCTAAAAATGTATAGTGTATAAATTATAAGGACAGAAGAGTGTTAATAAATGACAAG
This sequence comes from Pemphigus obesinymphae, assembly GCA_025469235.1. Classification (NCBI taxonomy): domain Eukaryota; kingdom Metazoa; phylum Arthropoda; class Insecta; order Hemiptera; family Aphididae; genus Pemphigus; species Pemphigus obesinymphae. The sequence goes on along the minus strand of JAIPRL010002694.1, from coordinate 40,895 downwards.
GGAGTAATAAATAGGTAGAAACATTATTAGGGATTATCAAATGAGGAATTTCCGAGATAGGCAATGGGTCGAGATGAACAGAATTTTGGTTTCGGCAAATTTAATAAGAGAAGAAGAATGGAGTGTTGTGAGAAAAATGAAAAACAAAAAATCGATAATAAAGAGTGATATAAAGGTAAGCGTATGCAAGTGAAGAGCATGTGGGAGATCGAGTTTAGTGGAAGTACAGATCTAGGGGGGCCGACTCTAGATAGCTTTGAGAGGAGATGAAGGCGAAGAAGAAGAAAAAGATAAAGAGGAATTCATTGTTAAAAAATGCAAATATTTTGAAAAATCAATATTTTAACATTTTTATTGTGTAATTAACATTTAACGAGGTTATTAAAAATTGTTTGTAGTATTACGTCATTAAAAAAATATATATATTACATAAATAGTACATTTATAATACTACATTTTTATAAAATACAAATCACATTTTCACTTTAGTTGTATATAGTGTTTTAATATATTTTTTTTATTTTAAAAGAGACTTACTACTAAGATATAGTTTTAACATTAAATTCCTATGCAGAATTTTAATTCTCGTTTGGTATTAAAATTATGTTTAATTGTTTATACTTTTTTGGGTAGAAAGAGTCGATCAGGTATTTTTGAGCAATGAGCTTTTTTGACCAAAAATTTGTCGTTCTAGTTGGTACTTTAAGACGAAGACACCATACATTTTTAAGGACAAACTCGCATCAGCATTTCTAATTTTTACTAACTTACAAATATATTAGAAATACCACAAAAAAAAAAAAAACTCATAGCTAAAACAACATTTTATTATCCTATCTAACCGATTTTTAATATGTTCATTTTTACACGTTTTATGAGTTGTTAAAAAATCAATTTCTCTTGAATTTTAAATAACTATTAATATTAAAAAAATTTATGTATTGAAAAACGATTAAAAACGGTGCTAGATAATAGTGTTAGCTATTATTTATTTATTTTTTCATCTTTCTACGATATTTTCAAGTTGATAAAAATTCAACAAATATCGTAATTACACAACAATAAAAATAGTATTGACACAAGACTATTTTTAAAACACTTTTCAAATATATTTAAATAATTTTAATTTATTGGATTTTAATTTTTCTTAAATATCATACAAGTTGCCTATACAAAACCCCTTAAGAATCGAGTGTGTGGCATCATTTTAAGGAGATTATTTTTTGTTTTTCCAATAGATTTTTTTAGCGTAAAGAAAAACTACTTTTTATATCAAAATATTTATATAAATATAAAAGTTACCGATTTAGAAAAAAAAATTACATTATACCAAACATTGCTCAAATTTCGTTTTTCGAATGCAATGATTTATCTTTATTTTCAAATTTAAAATAACAGTTACACTATTATATTCGTAGATCAAAGTAACGATTGCCAACTTGCACCATATAGACGGTTTTTTTTTTAATGTATAATACATACCTGTAGAGTTAGGCTTAGTATCATTTTATAGAATGAATTTATTTAAAATTTAATCTGCTAACGTAATACTTGCACGTTTATTATGATTACGATATTCAATTGTAGTCAATTGTTATTTACATAGGTCTTAATAGAAATTTTAGGTAATAATCTTTTTACTTTAACTATAATTAGAGCTAGGTAGGTACTATATTTTATTTTGAAAAAACCGGACAAAAAATAAATTATACTATAGTTAAACAAAAGTGCCACCATTCCTACTTAACAAATTTTTCTTGACTTATCTATTATATATAAAATGTAATATTTTTTTTGTTTACAACTTTTCAACCTGAAGATGTAATCTAATCGATCACATGATCCTATTTTCCGATAGAATATTTGGTAAGGAATGTTCTTTAAAGAATTTTTTTTGATTATTTGACATTTCATTTATTTTTATATATTTTTTAAAAAAAAAAACATGGTCTCAAAAAATTGATATAGTAGTTATCAAAACTTAGTTTGATTATTATTTGGAGCCTCTACTGACTACCGTTCCTATGTCAAATATAATTTGTAGCTTCTGAATAGTCCATTCTATAGTACCTAATATATTCATCAATAAGAACATGTGTTCTACTGCTGTTTTTGAATCAGGCTAAGTATAAAAAAATTCTGCAACGACCATTTTTATATTGTTTTTATGTTAAGTTCAATAAAATGAGTAAAAGTTGATAAATAATAAGTGATAATCAATGATCTTTACGAGCGGCGTTATTGCATTTGACCTTTTGTTCTTTAAAAACATTTTCAAGTATTTTAAACTGTTGGAAAAAATATATATTTTTTGATATTAACATTATAAATTTAATTTATAAAAGTCAATTTTTTTTGTATAATTTCAAATAATAACTGCATATTTTGGAGTAAATGTGTACAAATATATAAAAATAGATATGTATTTCTGTCAATAGATCATTTTAAAATATTTATATCATTTTCAAAAATATTTTTCTCTGGTAAAATTGCAAAATGTTAATATAAATATTGAAGTTTGATTCCGGTACAATTGGCCGTCCCGAAAAGCATTTTCGAATACCGGGACACAATGCCCGAAAACCGAGACGTATGGAAACCCTTACTATAATTATTATATTGGAAATTGGTAATTTTATGGTTTTTTTCATTATCATTATTATTCTTAGACTTAAGTTCATGATAAGTATTTGCTGGAATAGTAAATGTAGTTAACATTTGAAAAGAGGTATGTTGAATTTGAGGTAGGAGTATACAGGAATCAATTATTTTCAAGCATCTCATCAAGGTGGTCGAAAAATTAAAACAGATATGTCATAATTTTGAATGGTTTTAGTGCACCCAATTTTTTCAAATTACACATATACACCGGTTGAATTTCTATGGGGTAATTTAAACAGGTTTACGTTATGACGAACTTATTGAGTGTATAATTATTTTATTAGCAAAGCACTTATACCCCGTGACGACTGGATTTATTTTTATTTTGAACATTTAAAATTTAGAAGAAGGAAATAACGGATGACATTTTTACTCCTGTATACCTACATCAAACATACATTGTAGGTACATAATGTTATCTTAGCAATACTTAAAATACTTACAGAAAATAAACTGTTACTATTAAAAATATTTATCTATACAATTTACCAATATACTACTAAAATAAGGACAAAGTTGTCGATACAAAACTCTCTTAAAAAATTCGATTTTTTTTTTAAATATAATTCAATAATAATACAATATAATAATTATTATTTTTGATATAAAAATGTAAGTCTTTAATATTTAAATATTGATAAATACAATAATTTACTGAGAAAATTAATTGATTTTCATTTATTATATATTTAATTTATATTTGTTGATTTTCATGTAGAAAATATTACCCAGTATAAAATATGAATAGTCAATACATTAGTCATAGTCATAGAAACAGTATTTTAGATTTCACTTAAATATTCGGAACGAGTACCTAAAGCAAGTTAATGTATCAAATGTCAAATGTTATCAGCGAGACACAAATTATTTGAAATTAAATAGACAAATTATTATTTACTCTATGAACTGATGAATAACACGCACATGAAATCAAAGAGTTTTTATATAATATTGTGTGACACACTCATAATATATTTATAACTCTGAGATTCACGGGAGATGTAAAGTATATTTAAATTGAATTGCAATAAAAAGAATATCATGTAAAAATAAAGCGATGGGATATGATGTTTTCAATTGATTTTCAAATTACAATTTTTTATTAATTTTTTAGACGTAAACGCGTTTTTGAAAGAACACTGTAATGTAAACTTTTTTATTGAAATCCAATCGTCTCCAATATTATAATGACGTGTAATAATAAATTGTTTGTACACGCCACAGCGTTGTTATTTCTAACTCATCAATATTTTCCGGTTGACTCGAATGCCAGACTTAAAGGACCCAATATTTGTACTGCAATAAAACAGTAAGTATATATTTATTTATTTCGAAAGGCGATTATGGAAAATGTGAATTATTATTATTATTATTATTATTTTTTTTTTTTTGTATTTACACAAAAGCAAGAGGGTCATTTTATTTTAGTAAGTTCGATCGAAATAAAATATAAAAAATACCAACTAGGCCGTAAAACCCCTTTTATTTTGCTTTCAAAGTACTCACAGAGACCCATATATTGAGATGATTTTCATAAGTGTAAAATTTTTTTAAGACGCAGTAAGCAATTGAAGTTAAAAATTATACACCGTTATACGGCATATATGTAGTATGGTATTAGTATTTTATCGGAACAGTGTAAGATTGGTTTTTTGAGACAGTTCTAATAAATTTGTAATGTGTAAACTGTAAACGGATGTTTCATTAATCAATTTTTTTTTTTAAAGTTTTAAATACCTATCTACACGATAAAATACTAAATTATAGACTACGATTATTGATATTCACATTTGTTATTTCCGTCCATCGAATCGGCAATATAGCAATGCAAAAAATTCTACTATGCAAAATAGAAAATGTGTAATTTATTATAAAACTAGAGCTAAAACACCTATTAAAAATTTTAAAATGGAAAATATTTTCTATAAAGTGACATATCATTTTGTAAAATAATTTTTGACAAATGGTTAGGCACAACTATTCGCAAAAAAAGAAAAATTTTAAATGCTGTTATTTCTTTTAGTATATTTTACGAATAATGATAATCATTATAATTTTCTAGAAAACATCTACATTTTAAAAATGAGTAATCATGTAATTAAATAATGTCCATTATGGTTGTTGGCGAATAAACAAACATTATTATTATTAATATGTTCTATTGTTCTATCGTAATTTATGATCATGGTAGGAAACGGCTTATGATAAACCGATTAGGTATAACCGCAGTTTCATATAGTTACAGTAACCGGTTTATTTATTTTTCATGCGTCCGTTTTTAGAGTTATAAATTGTATAATATTTTAGAATTTTCTTTATTTAAAATATTGAAACGTTTATATAGGTATTAGGTACAGAATTGTACCTATTGTATTTATTGTACAGGGTAAATGAGCTTCAATAATAATTGCATTATTTATTTATTTATTTTATTAATTAATTTTCAACATAAATCGATGTAAAAACGATATATTATTGTATAGATAAAAGATACAAACCATTACAATATAAACAATACAAATAATATAATATAACAATTTTAAACAATTTTCATTTTTAAGGAGTTTTCAATGAACATTTCACATACGTACTGTAATATTTTATTGTAATTTCATTGACTGTTACAAAATTATTATTATTATTACATATTATACCGTATAGAGTATTCAAAAAGCATAACAGTTTGCAGTTTTATCCTTTCCTGTTTTTGCATTTTTGAATTGTGATTGTTGTATATTTATGTAGATTATAATATGCATAATTCAAGGTTCTTTTCAAAATTTTCCCACTACATTATGAAATAGAGGTATCAACTTATGATTTTTAAATGGCAACTACTATTTTAGATTCTGAGAGAACGATGTGTTTTTTTAGGTTTTCTTCATGTCTGTACCCAAGTATTCTATAAAAATGAGTTTTTCAATCATTACACAAAGCACCATTTTCGGTGGTACAAATTCAACATGTTAATTGTTTGACATTGCAATTTTTAATTTTTTTTTGTTATAAAAGGGTTATAATTTTTTTTTTTGTTTGTTAAAAATTAATATACAAGTACATTTTTATGTAGGTCAATTATTAATTATATTTAAAATATTTAAATAGCTTCAATTTCTAATTTGTATTTAAAACTATTCATTTTGTAAAGTTAGGATATTTTTAAAATTAATTGACATAAAATACAATTTTAAATGCCATTAATTATTATTTTTTATATTACTACAATGATATTAAAAATAGTTAGTGGCTGCATTTTTAAAATTGAAAGTTAAAATTAGCGGAATAAATTTTCAAAAATTATATTCAATTATGTGTAAAGAAATATAAATATTAAAAAATCATAATTCAAAAATATTAATTTGGAGCCAAGAAAAATGTATTTCCATATTTTTTGAACACCCTGTATATGTTTTTATTTAATTTTTGTACTGTTCTAGATATAATGAATCAGTTCCATTCGTCGGATGGAAAAAATTTCAAAAAAAAGTAACATATTTATGTTTTTCGAATTCAAATTTGATATGCCGCCAGAACATAATTGTACCGAGACCGACTCTATTGAAAAAGGTTAAATACATTTTTTTTAGTATTATATTTACCTCGAAAAATTACAGTTAATTATTTCATAGTAAATAGTAAATATCGATAAAAATATGAGGTACCAATATACCGGGTGTATTCAGTTATAATTTAATACAATTTAAGTAGGTATACATTCGTTTTTTAAGGATTGGAAATAATTAAAACAGGAAATTTCAAGAAAATCAAATACGTAAATTAAAAAGTTAAACAAAAATTAGTAATTTATATTAGTTTTAATTTTAATATTTCCATAATTTACCTATATATATATAGGTAAATTATATATATATAGGTAATTATATATATATATATATATATATATATTATGTATATATTTATAAGTAGACACTGGATATTTATTATTTTCTATTTCGTAATAATTTCGTATTTTATGTTATATATTATGGACAATGTCATAAAATATAATATGATAATTATAGCTAGGTAAGTAAATATCATGAACATTGGAGTAAGGACGTCGAACTATGCTGAATAATGTGGTCCGGATTTGTCGCATCCGCCAGAATGCGCTCCACACAGTACTCCTGTCGTTTTTGTATGTACAGCATAGGACATTTATTGGTTTTTCATTATTCTATCCTAAATGGTAAAACTTATGAATAATTATTATAGTATATTATTATTTTAAGACCAGATTTTCCTCTATCGAATGGATTAATTTTTAAGAATATATGACAACTAGATAATATATATATATTTTAAATAGGTACCTTCCAATTTTATAGATAATATTTTGTTATAGTTTGTTATCAGAACTCACAAGTATAAAAATCACAGAATATATCAAAATATATCAAAAATACGGTCTTAGAAAAAAGATTCCTATATTATAGTTAAAATATTTAATTACCTAATTAATTTTAAGCAAGGTTCAATTTTTTTTTTTTTTTAGGAAATAAATTTTCAACCAGAAGATTAGATCTATTGTTACATTGTACATAGGAATGTGTCAGGAATCTTATTAATACATTTTATTGACAATACCTACATTATATTATGTAACTGCACGCCTGCGTATGTATTATATGACATTTTATATAGAGGGCTAATCATGGACAAAACTATGATAAAACTATATATGCCTGACTTCAATTTGACTTTTCACATGTAATATGTGAATTCAACTCAACTTTTACGATTGATTAATCAATGTTTGGGATACGTTGAAAACACTCATGCATAATATATAATGAAAATTTAAATTTTATGTTATCACGAACCACGGAGCACAGCTGACCACCGACTATATTATTATCTATACAATTGAAAGGTGTTTCAAAAAAAAAATTAAATTATATACTATCTAGTAATCGTATATTCTTGAAAGTTAATCCATTCGATAGAGGAAAATCTGGTCTTAAAATAATGTATTATAATAATTATTCATAAGTCTTACCATTTAGTATGAAATAATGAAAAACCAATAAATGTCCTATGTTGTACATATAAAAACGACAGGAGTAGTGTGTGGAGCGCATTCTGGCGGATGCGATAAATCCGGACCATATTTTTTCGTTCGGGCCGGCCATTTCGGCGTCCTTTCTCTAATGTTCATGGTAAATATATACAATGTTGATGTCACGTACTTATTTCGTTCTGTTTTTATATTTATTTTGTTTAATATTTTCCGTTTGGTTAGGTATGTTTGGTATATATTTGGAATTTATATATATAAATATAAATATTAATATTATAAAAAATATATAATATATTATATACCTAATAATATATAATATAAAATTCTAAATATTTGGATTTTTTTTTTCCACGGAGTTTCACATATTTTAATCTCGATAGTGTAGAATGATATTATAATGTACCTAACCTATCTATACCAAGATTGACGACTGCTAATATGCGATCACTACACTAGTATTATTTTAATTAAAAAACTGTTTTGCGAGAAAATATTGTTCTCGGATTTTAGGAAACCAAATTTTAACACAATATTGTAGATAAAATTATTTGTGTTATATCGTCTTCTTATAAGAAAAAAACAAAAAAACATAAAATTAAAAAAAATATATTTTTGTAAGGTTTTTACAGATGGCATACATCAGTTATACTTTGGATGTCAAAAAAAAAAGACGACGTTAGAACACAGATAGTTTTGTCTTCAATATTGTGTCAAAATTCGAGTTTTAATTACAACTATTGCCCGAGAATAACTTTTCTCGCAAAACAGTTTTAATAACAAATATCGTGATTACATAACAATAAAAAGTGGTACTGACATAGGTTAATTTTTAAATTACTTTTAAAATATACTTAAATATTTTTAAATTATAGGATTTGTAATTTTTTCAAATTTTATAAAAATTGCCAATACAGAACTCCATAAAAATCGCATGTGTGGCGTCCTTTTAAGGAAACTACCGGAAAATTCGGAAAATGACCTTTTGTTTTCAGCTTGCAATATTATTCGATAACAAAATGTATTAGAATTATGTTAATTTTTCAGACTTTGGTCGTAAAAAAATCAGTAAAACAATGCTGTAAAGGATATAAGGTTTTCTCATCAGACTATGACTATTGTGTTCCGAAGTGTCCACACCCTTGCGATCTAAACGGCAATTGCGTGTCACCGGATAAGTGCATTTGCAATGAAAACTACGGAGGATCATCATGCCAAAAATGTAATCATGAGTATATATTTTAATTAAGGGTACAGGTATTTAATTAGCTGAAGGATATTGAGATTAGTACATTATTGCTAAATATATGTATATAGAATTATAATTCTAAAAAGTATAAAAAAATATTAATAAGTAACAAATAATGTTAAATTATATGTAACGATTCTTATTAACTTATAACATTTAAACTGTACAACTTAATCTTGAATACGTCTATGCCAGTAGAATATTAGTGACCATTCTGTAACCCCGCCGGAGTCGACCGTGTTCGAGTGGTTGAAATGCGTATTTGGGCTCTCTGGTTCAAGCCAGTTCCTGAAATACAAACAAATTCAGACTGCACGTTTACACTGAGAGAAAACAGACCTGTATGGCCTTTTCCCCCTACACATCTACCACTGATATTAATTATAATTTTTTAATTAAGCCATTTCCATTATACATCTATTAATTATATTCTATAATCTAAAATTATGATGGGTCGCTCCTATTGATATGCATATAAGTAACATAATATACACAATACAGCAACATATTAACCACAGAACATAACAGAAGCGACATGGACCGAAAAATAAGGTACTGTACATGATCGTATATTAGAATTCAAAGAGTTCCACCAAAGAACATACATAATCATAGAAACGGTTTATGGTTTTTCGATTGATTACTCCTGGCTACTCCGCTATTTCGCGTTTTTTGTGAATGTTTGTTCTGATAAATCGCAAAACATATGATTCTTTTCGGACAAATTGCTGGATGATGTTTACCTTGATCTCCGGTTAACTAGATACACGTACGTTCAAGGTCACCAAAACGCGATTCACGAGCTGGTGTCGTACCACTGTATTAACTAATCATGTTAGTGGGTGTCATACATATAATTACATGTATTAATTATGTATAAAATTACATGTAAAATACACGTAATTCGTAATTCATATATTTTACATCGTTACACAAAATTAAATTAAAAAATTAAAAAAACAGACAATATTTTACCAAAGTGCGTCATTATAAAATTTATACATAGAAATTAATAAGTTAAATAAAAATATTATATTAGACTATTTTTAGGGGTCTATACTTATTGGCCAATATTTTTATGTATTGAAACCTCGAACTTACACCAGTAATTACAACAGTATTTACTAATTTCATTTTCTAAATATTGTATTTTATCTTTAATTTCTTTCCTGTATTGGAACTCCTTATAATAATTCTTGTATCACATTACTATATAATATATTCAGAAAGTTGAATATATTTGGATGTGGAGAATAAAATTGCGAATTCAAATTTGAATGAAACGATTTGCACGAGTTAGTTGTACGATAAATACTATTGCTTTTTTCTGCCCAAAGGTATATCCAGCAGTAGATAGCATGATAGCATGACGGTAGACGTCGTAAAAGTAAACACCTATAATATGAGAACCCCTGGTTAAAAAATTATATTTAACAATTTAAGGAGCCAATTCAAATATACATTTTTCAGAAGCCAATTCAAGGATCGAATTTATATTTACCCAAAATTGGGAGCCAATTCAATGGTAGCCGTTCAATATTTGTAGTATTATGAGCTCACGTGAAGAAATAATCGAGGAAACTGCATTTTCTTAAAAAAATATTTAAAGAAAACAAAAACAAAGAAACAATAAGATTTTGTAATTATTTAAATTCTAAATCAAATTAAATTAAATTACTAAACTACATTAAAACCAAATAATTATATAGAAGATAATTTGTAAAATAACATTGATAATATGACTATTATATTATTATACTATTATACTATTCCACAGCTTTATGATCATAAATATTATAATGCATTAAAATTTAAAATAAACTCATGTCCTTAGCTGTGATGTTAATAACAACTATGGTATTGAAACACCTCTCTATTAACATACAGATAAGAATAATTTCATTTTATTATTGAGAAATTTTATGTGAATTGATTAATTTTTTTCAAAATTGTCATCGGAGTACTTATCATGCCGAATTGTTGGAATAAATATGAGTAGTTTTTTAATAATAAAAAAAAAAAAAAACGATGATGTGGTGGACCCTTAAGCTCTAAAATACAATATAATAGGTACTGGTGTAAGTCGGGCATAATTGAGGGGCTTCATTTTAAAACGCACTTATTCCATTTTTATGAATTTTGAGTTATACATTGAATCATATGATAAATTTGACGTTGAATTCAATGGAATCATTATTTTTAGTCAAGACGCTCCTTTTCCTATGAAATTTATTATAGAAAAATGAGATTAAAACGTTCAATTTTATTCAAAACGTTCCTTTTCCAGATTATATACTTTTCTGATACTTTCTTTATCAAAACTTTTGATGCTAAAACGTTCCTGTTCCTTTATATTTTGGTTTAGTAATCGAGGGAATTCAATGCAAACCGTATTTTTTCTAATTTTCTATTACTTCAATACAATAATAATAATACATTTACTGCACTGAAAATTAAAAAAATTGAAAAAAGTACATTTTGCATTGAAGCTCCTAAATTACTGAAACCGTCGTTCAATAAATTGGTAGCCGTACGTGTGGTAACTATCAAGAACTATTTTCAACTTCTCGAATGCTTGAAGGTGTAAAACTGAGCGTATTAGTTTGGGAAATAAAACGATGTAAGAGTGTTAAACATTAGATTTTTTTTATTCCGATACCCCTATAAAATTCTGAATTTCACGGAAATTGCACTTTTTCCATTCGGGTTGAATTCGTATTGATAACGTGTGCAACACGAATGGCCATCATCACGATAGGTCAACTATTAAATTATACGTTATGTTTTCGTGTAGCTTGCCCACGCGGAATGTATGGCGAGTCTTGCGCAGAACCGTGCAACTGTCCAGAGAGCTCGATGTCCTGTGATCCGATCGACGGGACGTGCACGTGCCCGGCCGGACGGACCGGTTCCGGGTGTTCGGAGTCGTGCCCGCCCGGTCGGTTCGGCGCCGGCTGCGCCCAGAAATGTCAGTGCGCGAACGGGTCGAAGTGCGACCCGACGGACGGACGGTGCGCGTGTTCGGACGGCTGGACGGGGACCGACTGTTCGGTGAATTATTCGCGCGAAAACGTCAGCTGCGACGGACAGTGCCGGGACGAGTGGACGTGCGACGAGCGAAACGGCCGGTGTCTGTGCCCGGCCGGGTGGACGGGAGCGGATTGTTCGGCGAAATGCCCGGCCGGCCGGTACGGCGTCGACTGTGCGGGGAAACGGGAGTGCGAGGACGGGACGCCGTGCGACCCGGTGACCGGCCGGTGCAAATGCCGGCCCGGTCGGACGGGAATGTACTGCACGGTGCCGTGTCCGTTCTACGCGTTCGGCGCCGACTGTGCCGGAAGCTGCCGGTGCGCAAACGACGCGCTGTGCGACCCGGTGGACGGGCGGTGCTACTGCAAGCCGGGCTGGAGAGGCGCGGACTGCGCGGAGAAGTGCGACGGCCCGGGACCGGACGGCGGTTGCGCGGGACAGTGTCACTGCCGGAACGGTGGAGCGTGCGACGCAAACTACACGGAGTGCACTTGCCCGCCCGGCTGGACCGGGCCGTGGTGCGAGGAACGATGTGTGCCCGGTAAGTTCGGCCAAGGTTGCGCCCAGGACTGCGGATGCGTGCACGCGACGTCGTGCGACCCGGTGAACGGGTCGTGCGAATGCTCGAACGGGTGGACGGGCGTCGAGTGTACGGAGCGATCGAGCAAAGTGCGGTGTGCCGAGACGTGCGATTCCGACAGGGAGTGCGACCCGAACGACGGCGAGTGTAAATGTCCGGCCGGATGGACGGGCACAGAGTGTACGGTGCCGTGTCCGTTTTACGCGTACGGCGCCGACTGCGAGAGGTATTGTCTGTGCCACAAAGAAGCCGTGTGCGATCCGATCGACGGACATTGCACGTGTAAGGAGGGATGGACGGGAGAACAGTGTACGGTCAAGGCGTCTGCGGCCGACAGATTATTGGGCGTCGACTGTAAATCGAATAGCGACTGTTCGCACGGCGGAAGTTGCGATCCGGTGAGCGGCCGGTGCGAATGCCGGCGCGGTTGGACGGGGCAAAACTGTTCGGCTCCAATTCACGGATTATCGACCGACGACGGCGAAATCAACGACGGTCCGTCCAAGGGTTGTGAGTGCCAAAACGACGGTGTTTGCCAACCCGCGTCCGGAATATGCGAATGCACACCCGGATATACGGGCCCTTCGTAAGTGTTAATATTCACGTTTTTATTTTTGTTTTTCGAATATTTAAATCATTAAATAAAAGCGTTATTAAAAAGAAAACAAACTAAAAAGCCACATCCAGAAAGTTGGTCCTCCGGACCGGATAGTGTATTGTTATCATCTATTGATTTCTTTTTTATAACTTTACAGGCTGAACCCCCTTCCTACCCCTAAAAAAAAAATTATGGAATTTCGGTACATCAAACATTATTATTATATATAATTACATAATATTAATTAAAAATAAAATACTTAAATTTACTTGAAAATAACAATAGTAGATGAAAACATCTTTAGGAATAATTATGAATAGTTAGGAATAGGTTGGATCTTCATTGGCAAGACACGTACGATATTATAAAAAGGGGCAGTGTTTATTTCAGGTTGTGATTGAGGTATATCCCCTAAAGAAAAATGTATACTCCCCAATAATTTTTAATACATGATTAAAGTAAAGAAATAACAGTGCTATAACTTTTGTTAGAGCTCCCGAAATTTTTTATACCCATAACATTCGGTCTGAAATAAACACTGGAGAGGGAAATTTAATTCGTGTCAACCATTGAGAAGGGTATATTAGTGAATTTAGTAATGTAAGGAGGAACTTTGGAATGTATTTTATGAAATAGGAGTGTAGGACAGTCAATTGAATTAGACAAAAGTTTTAAAAGAAATAAAATTAGCAGTTCGCCTCCGATCAGTAATAAATGTACATAAATTTAGTGATTTATGGAGTGGAGTACAGTTACATGGAGGTCAGGGCACCTTTAGTAAATTAGCAGTGAAACGAGGGACTTAATCAATCGCTAAAAAATCTATAGCTGATGAGGGATCCCATAGAGCAACGAATTAATGAGCGGTAGAGACTCTTTCTGTAATTACGTTTTGAAAACAAAGATAAACCATTGCACTCAAAAAATGCTTTTTTAGCAAACTGCTGCTTTGTTCGGTATAGGCAGGTACTTAATATTATTGTTTCCGATAATCCAATTTAGGCAAATAGACTATAATATATTATTAATTATTATATGTCCATACCTATGTCTTTTTAAATAAAATATGTGTTATAAAAAATAATATATATGTAATAACACCCGCGAATAATTCGTCTAGAGTTGATTTAAAAATTTGCAAAATATTTTACTTACTTGATAACTACCGTTCACCTGAAAATCACGACGATTTACAGTAAAATAACAAACAAAATCCATAATACGAAATACAAATATCAAATATATAAAATCCGGGTAACCGACTACAGGCACGCTCTTATTATACGAGTATAATACGATATTATAAATAACGGGCACGCTTTTATTTTGTATAATGACCAATATAAAAATAATTTCTGGAATATTGTTCAAAACAAGTTTTTATATTACCGTCTTGAAACAAGTAATTTTGTACGAACTTGAAAATATATTAAAAATATAGTAATAAAGTAATAAAGTAAATTAATAATATTTTGAACTTATATCATATTTTTTTTTTATAGTAATTTTTTTAAACATCGAATATTTTTTTTTGGGGAGGGATCCTTCTTTCTCCCCGTTACTATGCCACTGGTCCGAGTATTAAAATGACGATCGACTTCCATCGCCTGTATCTGGACAGCTTTTTTATGATACTTCTTCGTCTAAAATAAATATATAGTAAACATATTAAACGAATATTTGAGAAAATAGTAACATTTACCTAACTTTAAATTAATTGGTTTTAAGAGTAAGCATGTAAAAAGTCTTAAGAATTATAATTTATGAAAATTGACAATGAAAGACATATTGATAATATTTAAAAAAAAAATGACTATTCCAAAAATAAATACCCATTAGTGTTGTAGGTATATATAAAAAGGTTAATTGATTTTTATTAATTTATTAATTTATTATATTATAGTATATATAATATATATTTTATTATAATATACTAATATGTTTAACATATTTTATTATTATGTATTATAATGTCATTTGTTCTCAACTTTTCATTTTACTTGTAAATTATTTTTGATGGAGAATTAGTAGATGAGAACATTTTAGACAGAACGGTTAACCTGTTAACCTTTTATGTTTAGATGTGAAAAACCATGTTCCACAAATTATTTTGGATTAGATTGTAAATATCGATGTGAGTGTCAAAACGGAGGAACTTGTGATTTTAAAACTGGAAATTGTTCTTGTCCTTCAGACTATTGGGTAAGTATGTAACGGTTAATTATTACATTTTTTAGAATTAAATTTTCAACCCTTTATTAATAACCTAGGGGTTAAGTACTCGTGGATTGTTATTTAAAATATAATAATAATAATAATAATAATAATTATTATTATTATTATTAATATTAATAATACGCAGTGGCTTACGCAAGATTTTTCAATGGAGGGGGGCTTGAAAATAAATAAGTAATCAGGAGACACAAAATTAGGCATGAAAGAATAAAAAAGGTACTTTTTCAGTGTTATAATAGAATACTGTTAAAATATATGTTATAATGTATATATAATATATATTATATATATATATATAATGGCGTATTTACGGAGAAAGGGTTCAGGGGTACTGAAAAAGAACCAACAAATATTAATTTTGAAAACTTAAATACCAAAACTTCTTTTTGTGATAGAACTTTTTTTTAAACAATAATAATTGGAAATAGAGTTTGATTACTTAAAAAAATAAAAATAATAATGCTCTAAAATGAATATATAATAACAATAAATTTTAGATTCTGAGCGGTGCAAAATATTTTATCGTTTTACTATGATATTAATTTTTATATTTTTCTTTGAGCAATTTATCGACCAGAAGACTTGATGTCATGATTTAATTTTTTAATGCGTACCCATTTTTTAGAATAAAATTTTGTCAGCATGGTACTTTGAAGAGGTAATTTGTTGATTTTTTAAAAACGCATCAGAAAAAATCATGGAAAAATAATGAAAAAAATGGGTTAAAATAATGGTTGTTTCCTCATAAATCCAAAAATGTTGGTTTTAAACACTTTAAAATTATCATAGAGTCTCTACATATATTTTTATATTTTTTAATACATTTATAACATTATTATATTTTAAAGTTTAAAATATAAATAATGTTTTAAAATTTAAACGTATATTTCAGCTTACACTTAATGTATTTACGATTTAAAATTATTTTATAAATGAGATTGGAGTTTTGTAGTAATCAAAATTCAATGAACTGTATTATTATTACTAGGCTGTGGTTTTTAGGTACTTTTCTCATTTATTACCAAAATAAGAAATAATCAGTTTTAAAATTTAAAGAAAATGTATCAATTAAAACTTAAAAGTATACCAAATCAATGTATTAATATTATATTTTACAACCTCATGACCTATCCTGTAGTTTGTTTTTATGTAGTATTTCTGTCAAAGAAGTTAACCTTTTTGTTAGATATACTTATGCTTAAATATTAAACTTATATAATTATTATTATAAATATATTTAATTTCGAAATAAATATCTTAAAATAATCCAAAAATAAAACCATCGTTTACTGTACAACTTTTTTTATATAACGATTACAAAATTAAATTATTTTGTCACTCGTTTTTATCGATGCTTAATGATAACATTTTTTTCATGTGATGCAAAATATTCCAAAAATATCAAAATTAAGTGCATTTAAGGCTAAACCATTTGAAAAGTTAAAAATTAAAATTAAATATTTTTTATAAGTATTATTTATTTTTATCAAAATAGTGCACGGACCCTACAACGCCCATTCCCAATTACTTACAACCCTTTGTCTGTAAACTAAGCGATTTTGCCCCTAAAGATAGTAAATTATATAAATTATTCATGTAAATATTATTATATTAATGATTGGTTTTCAATATATTTAGACCCCCCTCCAGAAATAAAGTTGAAATTACGTCACTGTATATATATAATAAAAAACCCAAAAATTTTTTCAGCCACTTAGCCCCCCTTTGCGTATGCCCCTGATAATACATAATGTCATAATATGCGTGTATCTACTTGAAAAATTATTTTTTAAAAAAAATCTATTACACAAATAATGGTTTTAAATGTGTCATAGTATAATATTTATACAATTTTGGCGTTCAACTGTAACGCATTATATCGGACGCTAAAATCGGAAATGAAATTTTCATTTTTAGGGAATAAAATGCGAAAATACAAATAAAACTGTAGAAGAAATACAAGAGGGAGAAGAATATAGACGGATGCAAGAGTGTCCGAAAGGAAAATATGGTCAGAACTGTTCGCAAATCTGTCATTGTTATGAAAATTCGACTTGTGACCCAAAAAATGGAAAATGTATATTATTATGCGAAAAAGGCATGAAAGGTGAAAATTGTACTGATCGATCTTGTCCAGATGGTTTGTATGGAGAAAAATGTGACGATAAATGTCAATGCGTTACAGAAAACACTATTTCGTAAGTATTAACATAACCTTTCAAGCTTCGTATAATTTTTTTATTCGATAGATATTACTTAATTGAGCTAATTCATGAATCCGTGTCAAGAAATATGATTACCCACATTGATATTAATTCTCATTTTGGTTTAGTTTAAATATTATATATTATTAAAATATTGTAGTCGTAGACATCAATGATACATACATCGTTAAAAATTGTCTATGTTTAGAAACCTAAAACTAAAGGCATGTACTATTTATTAAATGAAGCTCTAATGTTGAAAATTAGAAATTTAATCAGAATATGTCCTAGAAATATAAACGATTACATTTTATAAGTATAGTATTTTTAACTATATCTTATTATCCATACATTGTTTCATATTTTTGAAATAAAATTTTGCATTTTATTTCATTTCATTATTTTTTACAAACTTATGGGATTCTACAGTTTATTTTATTATTATTTTTGTTATAAATGTATGTGTTATGTATAAAATATCTAGTTAGATCTTTTTTTTTTCTATAGTTGTCATTCATGGACAGGGACTTGTGAATGTGAACTTGGTTGGTTTGGTAAAACATGTTCAGAACCATGTCCTTCAGATATGTACGGTAAAAATTGTAATCAAGGATGTCAGTGCCAAAATGATGGAATATGTTTATCCAATAATGGTACTTGTGTGTGCAGATCTGGTAAGTGTTTATTAATAATTATTTATATATAATTTATATTTCCCTAAGAAATAGATACAAAGTATATACATAAATGTAATCAAAAACTTTTAATCTCCTAAATTTGGTTAATGAATTTTAGATTCTGAGCGTAGCGAGGGAGCTAGTGGTTTTACAATGATGTTTATTTTTTTTTCTCTGTTAACAAATTTACTACCAGAAGGAGTGCTTCGATCTTTACACTCATACCCTGTTTCCGGTAGCAAATTGCATCTAGTTGGTACTTTTAAGAGGTCATTTTTCGATTTTCATAATAGTTTTTTAATGCGTAAGCAAAAACTACCAAAAAATTACGAAA
>JAIPRL010002694.1:0-22210 GCA_025469235.1 Pemphigus obesinymphae | reverse complement strand
CAATTTTGAGGTACTCAAGTCCAAATAGTTGGTAAAATGAGATTTTAAGACCTGGGCAAAAATTGTGATTTTCAATGATGAATAACACGACTAAAAAATAAAATAAAAATAACAGCCTCGATCGATCACTACAAAAAAAAATGATATGAGTTATGTATACTACACCGAAGCTACGCTTTATTTATTTATTCGTTTTATTGAATGCAATGATTTATCACAACCTACTGACCGGCTTTTTTTTAATCGTAATCATTGAAATAAATTAAATCTCAAAATTAATTTTACCTAATGCAAATTTATATTTGAAGAATAATTTTAATTTAATGTACAATTAACATATTATTTTAGGGGATGATTTAGGTATTGAATTTTATGGATTAGATTATTGATTTTTCGAATAGTATTATAACTTTTAGTGTTAAATATTTAGAAAACCGAAAATTATGTTTCGG
Source organism: Pemphigus obesinymphae (assembly GCA_025469235.1). Taxonomy (NCBI): domain Eukaryota; kingdom Metazoa; phylum Arthropoda; class Insecta; order Hemiptera; family Aphididae; genus Pemphigus; species Pemphigus obesinymphae. Next base: position 21,758 of record JAIPRL010002694.1, on the reverse strand, counting down.
GCTTTTGGCTTTGATTACCAAAATTAGTTTTTATCAATTTTGGCATCTGTTACAGATTAAATTTAGCGTTTTATTAATGGTATGGATTTTATAACTTCGAAATACAGTAGTCACTCGATAATTCGAAATTCAGGGTACCGAGTTAAAAATTCGATTTTTAGAGATTTTCGATTTACCGAGTGTACGAATAATCGAGGGAAAAAAAATTAATTCGAATTAAAGAGAGGTGGAAAATATTACGTTTATTTTGACATTTACTTATTATAAATACAGTATAATTATATTTTAAAATTATTAATTGATATTTATTTATTTATTATACATACATACATATTATTATATTTTACATATTAAAGAAATCTGTTATTTTTTTTTATGAACACTTTTTGTCGTACACTTACATATAATCGCGTTTAAAAAAAATTTGAATTATAGAGGTTTGTGGAAAAAAAATTTGAATTGTAGAGGGTTCCTTGCCGACAGACATTTCGAATTATCGAGGGGACCGGAATACTTATATATTTTTCTAATTATAGAGGTTTTCTCATGGGACTTAGCGTTTAGTTCGATTTATGAAGTTTTTCCGAATTATCGAGGTTCGAATTATCGAGTGACTACTGTAAAAGGGTTCAAGAATGCAAATGAAATTTCCAATACATAATATAGTCATAAGTCATAATTTAATACGAATCAGTACATTTAAAAGTACGATTCCTTCCTAACATATGTATATAACTTTTATTTTTTTTATTTTTACGGTTTTGAAAACTAGTTTTATTAACTAATAATAGTAAAATGTGAAAATTACCGAGTGTGTATAGTTAGTTTAAACCGGTTTTTCAAAATGTGGTTTTAACCACTGTATTTATTACATTCAACGACATATAAAATGATTGCATTTAGTAATGGTCCTTGGAAAACTCAAACATACAAAATAATAATATAGCATACAATTGGTGATTAAAATTATTAGGTTGGATAATATTATTCAATTTTTGTTCTTAGGGTATAAGGGAGTCTTGTGTGAAGAAACCTGCCCTAAAGGGACGTATGGTGACAATTGCTCCTCTAAATGTAATTGCCGCAACAATACTATGTGTAACTCAGAATCTGGGATATGTTCATGTGAAAGTGGATGGAAAGGACAGCAATGTAACATTCCATGTGAAGAATCACGTTTCGGTGTAAATTGTGAAAATAAATGTCCATGTGGAGAAAACGAAGATTGCAATCTTATAGACGGTAAATAATATGCTTGAAATGATTTTGAGTTAATAATATTATAAGAGTTTTATAAAAAATATATGCATTTGGATAGTTAATTACTGTCTTATAATTTCACTATCCCAAAAAAAGTGACGTGACTACATTATTTTCATTAAATTCCATCGTAATTAATTCTACAAACAGGCTTATTTATAAAAGTCCATTTATGATGTTAGGACTTGTGCAAAGTGTGAAATTAAACAGCCTTTTATTCATCGTCGTATTAATCACCCATTTTCTCGAAATTTTTTTAAGAACACCTTAAACTCAATGAATACTTTAATAAATTCAATGATTAAATTAAACTATTGTTCTATACACAATTTTCAAAAGAGATATTTCATACAAAAAGTATATGTTTTTATTACCATATATATTGACTTTTATTAATCATGTTGCTGAATTAAATATTTTAGGTTCATGTAGTTGCAAACCGGGTTTTATGGGCGATAAGTGCAACAGTACTTGCAAATTTGGATACTATGGTAGAAATTGCAATCATATGTGTGATTGTCATTGGAATTCTACTGAATCATGTGATCGAGAAACCGGCAAATGCAATTGCAAGGATAACTGGCATGGTAACTATAACACCAAAGTTGTATAAATGAATTATATGCAGTATATACATACTGCTTATAAGTATGCAGTATGTAATAACATACTTATTACAGAATCTAGTTCCAAAGCAACGTTTTGCCTAAAAAATTTATTGTTTCTATGCTTTAAACAAAATAAAAAGTATAAAACATAATAATTGTAATTAAAATGGGTGATTTAATTAGTACGGTCATTTTATATTATTGATGGGTACGGTTATAGTCAAGTATATTTAATTAATGTCAATCAAAAATAAACGGTTCCGTAGGGGGTGGAAACAATTGGCTTAACGGATTTTCGTTCTGTATTTTGATTTTTGTTTCGCACAATACCAGTACTATGGGAATGATTGTGATCACAGTACAAAAATTAGTTTTCACTAATATCGAGAACTGGAGAATGTTTAAGTCAACGAAGACATTTTTTTTTTCAATAAGATTCAGCTCCGTGCCATGTTTCCAAGACTTTGGGGAATTACTTCAAGAACAAGAAACATACCACTCTGGACTGACCTAATGATCAAATAGAGAATTGTCTCTAAGGTTAAATTATAAAGAATGGGCTGTACAATGAAATCAAAAATGGCGGATGCAGTAATCCAGGCATGGTGTCAAGACGAGCTAATTAAGTGTAATCAATTGCAAACATTTAATCGATTCAGAAAAAGTTCAGACAGTCATTTAAGCGAAGTGGGGAAGATATTTCATACTAAATAGTAAAAGGAAAACTTTTTATATGCACCTAATACTAGTTTTATTTAAAAAAATATATAATATATATATTATATATATTTTTTAAAATAATTCTGTGTTCACATCAATTTGCACAATACTGTACAAATACTTATATAGGCAGTATAAATTTACCAATCCAGCATAAAATAAATTCTGAATTTATTGAAGAGTAATGGACGATCAATCTTGTATTAAATTTTAAGATTTTAAAACTTAAAATAATTCAAAATATATACTTTATATAAATAGTCCAAAATAGGAAAAACCTATTTTTAAAATATATGACGTTCATATAGGATGTATTGAAATATATATTCAGTAGGTATATACTTAAAAGTTAAATTAAAAAAAAAAAAAAATTAGAATATTATAATCAAAATTGATTACTCGTATCCACGATGAGTCATTTTATATCGAAATAATATATATTATTGAAAAACATTAAATAGCTATAAAAATAATTGGAAGTAACGATTTCCAACATTTTATAAATATAACTAGAGTAGATACTATATGACTAAACTTGTATTAAATTTTCAGATCTTAAGACACAAAATTGGTCTTTTATTATGACTTAATACCCTCAAAATGTATTATTGCTGAAAATAGCCTGACATTTTGATAAAATTTTCAAAACTTTTTTATGCTCATTTTGTTTTTATATAGGTACATTATGTATACAAAATTAATCTGTAGTATTAGTATTTACAGATTTACGAAGAAATAACAATAGTTGATTTGCCGAATTTGTGTTTTTACAGTTTTTACGTAATTTTTCGATAGTTTTTCTTATCACATTAAAAAGACTATTGGTTAAATCGATAAATAACCTCTTTAATGTACTAGGTAATAAAATATAATTTACTACTGAAAAATATGGATAAGTGCATAATAAATGGCGATCTTAAATAAGTATTTTTGAACACAAACATAAAAAAAAGAAAAAGAAACACATCATTGTAAAATTAATACATTCCATACTTCGCTCAGAATCTATAATCGTGCTCCCAATAAAACAATCGCTCTATCTTGAACATTAGTTAATAGTCGTGGTTAGGAACGATAAATTTCATGGTTCAAATTTAAGGACATACAGGCCATATGTTGGGCACTAGGGCACAATAATATCTCTCATCGGTCATAAGTGTATAGAATTGTTATCACGTTGGATCATATCAGATGTAAAATATCTCGCTCATGACTCACATTAAGATTACCTATGTTAAAAATATCTACAAAAGATCGATGAGTGGATTTAATTCAAACATAATATTAATGCTGGGCATTAACGAGATAATAAGTTAACAGTTAAGTTAAAAGTCAAGTTAATTTTAACTTTTAACTTAACTTTTTATATTTGATTATTTTTAACTTGACTTATTTTTGGTTATATTAACTTTTAAATAACGAGTTACTTTTAAATAAAACTCAGTTAAGTTAATTTTGAAATAATTGATACATTCTGATTTCATATTGTGTCTATTGTCAAAATGATTGAATAAAAGTGAAGTTGTTTTTGTTGTTTCTAATAATTAATATATTATAAGAATTATTTATTTCCTGTAAATATAAATAAAACTAGAATACCTATGTAATACGTAATAATCTCCACGCAATATAAATAGAGGAAAATATTAGATTTCCCACCAATAAACAATATTTAGGTAGGTACTAATTTGCAAAGAGCAATTTTCATTTATTAGAATTTTGAAGAAAAAAATAGGTACCTATACTAATCTAATATTTTTATGAACCTATTTGTTGTTAATTCTAATACGAATTATTAAAAATACATTGTAGTATTTTCAATAATATTATGTTAATGATTTTTAAAAATGTAAAAATACTTTAAGTTAAAAATAACAATATCTCCAAAAAAATAATACATGTTTAATTCAATTAGATATAATATAAATAGATACAATATCTCATATGTTATATTGACTCGGACAAAAATAAATTAACTTGACATAAGTTAATAAGTTATTTTTTTACATTAACTTAACTTTTAATTTAACTTAAGAGTTGACAAAAGAGATAACTATTAACTTTAAACTATTACTATTTGTTTCTATTAACTTAACTTAACCGAGTCAAAAAAAATCATTAACTTCCCCAGCATTTCATAATATAATATTTTGTACTATTATGATCATGTCTAGGTCCACAGTGCAATACAAAATGTTTGATGGGAAAATACGAAGATAATTGTGTGTTTAATTGTTCTAATAACGGTTCGTACAGCGAATCGTTAGGCGTCTGCGTATGTCCTAGTGGGTGGATAGGCGAAAACTGCAATGTGTCGTGTAAACCGGGCACTTACGGGTTTGAGTGCATTGATAAATGTCCAGAAAAACATATAGACGGTAAGACTCCTATCGGTTGTTAAGGGTACATGAGGTTGGGGATTAATGTATGGTGCCCATAATAAATAATTAATATAACTTTTGCATGAATATTAAATTAAATCTAAATAACTTAGAATTCATTTTTTTTTTTTTTTTTTGACTTTTAGATGTTGATTTTTTCTAATCAATTTCTGCCGATTCCCTGTATATTTTTATAATCATATCAATTATATTTACCATTTAAATTCATGTAATTTACTTACAGTGATCTAATATTTAATTGAATACATTTTAATCTTTTTTAATATATAGAAAATCTGTGTTAACATAATATAACAGATGTTGTTATCATATCTACCCATCATATACATATACCTGTTGTTATATTTGTTTTTAAATTTTATTTCGGTTCAAAATTTTTCATTATTTGCATATTTACTTGTACCCATTTCTGCCTAAATGTAAAATATCGATTCTAAATTTTGCCTAAATTTTTTATCAATAAAAAAATGTGTATATAATTAAAATCGTGCACCCAACTGATTTTTGAACAAATATTGAATAACTTGTCTATTTGTTATATTTAAATACTCGTTTGCCCAACTATTAGTTTTAAGTATTATGTTGTTCAGTACAGATGAATCTACATGCGATCCCGTGACTGGGGAGTTTAAATGCCGACCGGGCTACACGGGAATTGGATGTCTAAACAGTTGTCCAAACAATACGTATGGTTATAACTGTGAAAAATCGTGTAACTGTAGTAAATCCAGTGACTGTCATCACGTAACCGGTAAGATCAACGGATAATGATATCAATCATCCAGTTCACGAGTGAAATAATTAAAAAACATTCAATGACTAGTTGTAGAAATACCTATCTCTATTATAAAAATAAATAAATACAATTACAAACCAAATTGTAAAAAAAAAGTTTACAAATAACACATTACTTATGATTTTTAATATTTATGTTGTAACTAAAATCGGTTTGCCGATTAAGAGGTCATTATTTTTGTTCGTTGAGTGTGTCACAGTAAACTATTGATACTATCGTTAATCAATCGTTATACAATGCGTGTACCATTCGATTTTGTACACGTTACTAAAATAATATGCATTTCTAGGAGATTGCATCTGTTTCCCCGGCTGGACTGGTCCCAAATGCTCCGAAAAGTGTCCCGACGGAATGTATGGTATCAACTGTGGTCTTAAGTGCAAATGTCGAAATAATGGAACGTGTGATAATGTCAATGGTGTCTGTATATGTAAACCGGGATTCATCGGTATTACGTGTTCCGACAGTGAGTTTTATATATTCGTACATAATATATTTGATAAATGCTATTAAATATTTTTTAATTAAATCTGATCAATAGAGTTACATTTTTGAAATTTTATATAGTGAATAAGTACATAATAAAGTCAGCCAGATACAAACGTCGGTCATCGGATAGGATAGTGTATTATTATTATTATTATTTTAAATCATTGCATTCGAAAGACGATTCTGAGCGAAGTTCGAGACAATACAATTTAAAAAAATATTAATAAAATACAAGTAACCGTGACAACGCTATTTATTATTTTCTTATTTCCTCTACATTTTAAAAATATTCCCGTTATAAAAGCTAGTATTTCTTTACGCTTAAGAGGACGCCACACCGACCATTTTTGAATAAAAAACTTGCATTAACATTTTTCATTTTTATCGACTTACGAAAATGTTCGGAATACGAAACGAAAAACAATTAATTATAGCATTTACATATATGCAGTTTTACACGTTTAATGAGCTGTTAAAATATCGATTTTTTTTAACAGCTCATAAAATGTGTAAAAATGCATGTATCAATGATGAGCTCTACGAGTCGATAAATAATTTTGTTCTTTATTGTATATTTTTCATTTTATCTATCTATAATATTCTCAAATTGATAAAAATAAAAAATGGGTAAATATCGTAATTACACGATAATTTAAAATGTATTGATATAAGACTACCTATTTCAAATAACGTTTAAAATATATTCAAATATTTTTAAGTTGTTGGTTTTTCATTTTCAAAATCCTTTAAAAGTTAGGTGTGTGATGTCCTCTTAAGGAAATCGCTGGAAAAATTACCTTTTCAACGTACCAACTAAAACCAACTTGCTATCAAAAAGTTTTTTACTCCAAAATTTCCACTCCACTCATTCTTCATGAAAAAATGTATACAGACATAATAAATAAATAAAAAAACTTATCATCTTATACCAATGAAATCCTCGCTTCTCTCGGAATTTAAAAACGTTTACTAAACGTACTAAGTTAAATATATATAAAAAAAACTATCTACAATTAAATTATATACTTTGTAATGTTAATAATATTATAAAATGCTAAAATAAATAAATATTTATAAATAATAAATAAAATCTACTTTATACATTATTTTTAAATGTATTCTATTGATACAATATTCTACATGATATCATGATGTGAAGTCACAACTTAATTAAATGCACACACGAGTATAACATATAGTGTGCTGGATGTCAGATAATATAAATTGGTAAAATATTGTTTTGTGATAAGAACTTAAATTGTTGTTCACTATATTTTATATTATTCATAGTCATATATGCTATAGATTTATTAATTATCAATTATTTTACAGAGTGTACCGAAAATCAATACGGTGTTGGCTGCTTGGAAGTATGCAAATGTCCCAATGATAATTTTTTTTGTCACCCAATTAACGGTTGCACGTGTAAGAAAGGATATCACGGTAACGATTGCAGATTATTCTAATTAAAATCTTTCTATTTTTAAATTTCTTTTTCTAATTGTTTCGCTATTTTTTTCATCACATTTAACGATGAGAAGTAGTATATAGGATCATTCAAATCTAAATAGTTTGTATAGCCTATCAATTTATGTGAAGCCAAATTAATTATTAATAATATTATGAAATTTAAAATTTAGATTTGTAGTATTTGTGATCCGATTATTTCTCCGGAATATTTAGCAAGTCAAGATATGATTTTTATTAACGAAATTTTATAACGGAACTATAGTTGACGTAATTTTGGTGTATTGTGATTATCATTATAATAACGTGAAATTTCGATTTACTCGAGAATAATTTCAAAACAAGCAAAATCCGAATTCTCGTAACTCCATTATTAAATAATCACGAACAGTCATTACTGAAATCTCTAGTTGAATGATTAACATTTTCAATGATATATCTATAGTTTTCAAGATTGGGGATATTCTATTGACATAATATCATTGTACTGTCCTATTTAGGCGACAACTGCGATCCACGGAATACCAAAGAGAAGAGGTCTTTGTATACCGCGTTTGGGGAAAACAGACCATATGACGATAATCATTATAATCACATGGGAAACGCGGAGAGCATTGTTTCCAGTGCAATAATGGGATCATACAGTTATTCCAATGGATTTATCGCACTTTTAATCATGTCGGCATTGATCGCAATCATCATGTTGCTTATGTACTACCGTAAACGTGTTGCCATTTTAGAGATGGCGATCGCACGTGTACGGTATACCAATCCAATGCCCCTAAATAGAGGTAAATAATTTGTTTTTTTTTTTTTTTTTTATATATATACATTAAATGTGTACAAAGAAGGAACTAAGTCGTTATATGCAGTAAAATGAATTATTTTCATATTTATAAAAAATTATATAAATCACAAAAATGCGAGAAATCTTTAGTTTACGTGAAAAATCGTGATTAAATTCTTTAGAAGTCTTTAAATTTTTACAACTCGTTTCAATGTGCGTTTTAAGACGATAATCGTATAGAAATCCGTAAAAAACTAGTTAAGTCAGTGATAGTGACACATTTTTCGGGAGTAGTTTAAATATTTTCTGTAGAATAGTTGACTATTTTAAACATTATTATTTATTTATATCGTTATGTTAATAAAATTCAAAAAAAAAAAAATAAATAAATATCAATTTAAAATATTTTTGGATGGGTTGGAATCCATAAGATCCTTCCTATAATACTGCTTTGAGTGACATTATGGTCGTTAAAAACTATTGTATTAGTAAGTTTATGTCGACTTATCTCCTATCAAATAAAATAATATTTTATCGAACATTATTTTATAAAGTATAAACTGTCTATTGTTATAATATTATGATTTATAATAATGATTTTTTGTTTATTATTTCAGAATGATTTTTTCAATAGGTTCTAAACAAAATCTATCCAAAATCATGCGGTGAGATTTTCCTTCAGATATTATTATAATTTTCCTGGTTTCTTAAATATATATTTAATGTTACTTACTTTGTTTTATAAATCAAACAGTAATGTAGTGCGTGGACCAAATTAAAAAAAAAAAAATAAATGTATTGTGCGGTGTATTTTGTAACTGATATTTAGAATATTTTAATGTATTATTATATGTATGGATAGATTTATTTAATAATATCGCTTAGGTCTAGTCTGTATAAGTAGCTATTTTACGACACTCAATCATATAGTAAATACCTATAGATTTATCGTATTATTATAAATTATTGTTAATTAAACGACGTATATTTTATTCTGTGGAAAATTTATTATTAAGATAACTGATTGATGGGGTAGGTACTGTTAAATTTTTGATATTAGTTTGCATGTTGACAGACACGCATACTGCATAGTTACAAAAACCAAATATTGAATATTTCACACATTGTCCCATGCAAAAGGTCGTTTTCTAATATCGGTAAGTATATATTTTTTGGTTTGTATTCGATTGTTTTACACACATTTTTTACCTGTCGTGTTCGCCCATCTCATGATGATATCGTTCGTCATTAGATAATGGCAAGAGGATCATTGTTTTTTTTTTTCGTCAAATAGAAAACAGAACAGTTCACTCAATGAACTTAATAATGACGAGCGTGCGGTACTCTATGTAAACGGGATGGACATGCGGTTGGTAGCAGGAGACATGATTAATGGACTGTGTAATTGACTGATGATGTAATTATGCTAATTCACACTGTCAAATATTTGTTTTTTTTTTCAGTTTTTCCTTTTTTAAATTCAAATTATTTTTATACTTTGCTTTGTGTTCAGATAAAATATATCGAATTAATCCCGAAGTAGATGAATATTTTGTGCTCAGTATCTTAAACATGTACCTACTGCAAATGGCTATATTTTTATCTTATTTCTTAAAATAATTTCAAATAAGAGCTCTATGTCAACGTTTAGTATTTACCAATTGGTGTTCTTATAGTTTGCGTTGGTAATTAATATTACATCGATTGCCGATTGAACTAAAAAATTGTGAAATTATTTTTTGTGAAGTACTGTTGTCTAAACCACTCTCATTTTTAGTTTTCATTATAAAATAGATTATGAGAACATTAAATGAAATTTTCTATTTCATATATATTCAAATGTTCGTATATTATATATATTACTTAGGTAAATACATTTTATATAAGCTGTTAAATTTTTTATTCCTAACAATAGTTCAAGTTTGTAGGAATAAATCTTTACGTGTTCAGATATAACTGAAATTTAAAATGTAAAGCTTATAATTCTCGGTTTAAATAATTTTATTTTTAGTTGTATCATTTTTATGATATAAGAAATCTAGGTTATCCCGAAAAATTCCAATGTAAAAATATTCGTATGATATACGGAGAGAAAAAAATAAACTATTTGAGTGGGTTTTTTTTTAAATAAACAATTTGTAATAGTTTTGATAAGAATTTTGTGTGCAATTATTGGCAAACAAATTTATGATTTCAAACTCTAATTAGTATTCGGTCTTTTACCATTTTTCATTCCAACCATATTACTATAGTATATATAATGTGAGAGTTGCCTTATAATTTAGGTAGTTGAACTAATCTCAAACTACTATGAACTAAAACTATAAAATATGTTTTAACCAGAGTGAAATTTATGGCATCAATATTAAAAAAAAAAAAAAAAATCATTTTTATTTATCAAACAGTCAAAATAAGTAGAAATTAGTAAACAATAAATACTTTAAATTCTTATTAAATTAATTTTTGTTTTAATTAATAATGATATTTTATTGATTAATTTATTGATAATGAGAAAAAGATTTTTTTCATATATCACAAAAAAATATTTAAAATTTAGTTTAATGGCATGGAGTACAATGACATAAGAAAAGCTTACAAGTTTACTTATCAGTGATCTATATAAAAATAACATGAGAATCGATAGTGTTATTCAAAATAAATGAGCCGATCTCACGTGGAAATATTTTATTAAAGAAAAGTAATGCAAAATTTCAACCAAAAATACACGGTCTAAATTACGTTTATTTAGATTATTATTATGGAAACATTTTATGTCTTCAGCATAAAGCTGGAGAACTAGTTAAAAGTATAGTCGACAAAAATATATTTTAACAGATTGTTTTTTCTCCGATAATTCTCCTATTCCTAAGGATTCTAAATTTTGTTCTTTAATGAGTAAACCATGATCAACCGTATGGAATGCCTGAGAGAAGTCGGATAATAATGACATCGACATGTTGATCAACCTCAAAACTATCAATAATAAATGAAGAAAATAAACATTTATCGTAGATTTCCCAGGTCTGAGATCGTGTTACGCCGTGTCCTATGTGAATCTGTCCAATGCGTGCAATTCAATATTGCGGGCAACGCACTAGTGTGCGCATTTATGCACGATACCTCGTGTTTACGCTCAAGCGATATGATAACCATTGACAGTCCATTACCAGTGATTTTGAGAGTATGATATTAATGATATTACATTTTGTTACAATTTTGCTCTGAAAATTACAAATCATCATGTTATTAAGTTTTTCTAATAGTACATATCTTAAATATATGGATTTTAAAATATAAAAAAATGTGTTTGCAACACGAAAAATATATAATGACCGTTTTATACGCTATAACGGTGATATATAAAACTAAATAATAATAACGGTGTTCAAAGTTCGTTTTCACCGCAATATATGGCATGAGGGGAAAAATCAAATATTTAGTTTTTCAAGTTTGCATCGTCAATTTGTCGCATACGTATAGGACAGTTATATTGTTTAAATACACTTGTTTATGTTTTTCGCCGGATGTCTCGCATCGAACGTATTTACAGGATGCATACAGGATTAAAAAAGCACGTCCAAGTAAGTAAGAATAGTATAGGTCTGGATCTCCACCTAAGAAATCTATGGATGTAATTAAGAATGTGTTTAATGCGAAAATTGTAAATTGCAAAAATTAATTCAATTAACATAGTAAAATGTCATAATATAGAAATAGGTTCATTGCCGGGTCCACATATTTTAATCCTAGGTAAAAGATGGAAGTTGATTAATCGCCGAACGGGCTTAATTTTGCTGAGCCTAAAGAACGGCTTTGGTTACAGACGCAGAATACAAAACACACTATATTTTATATATACTTAAATTTAAGTTGTATAATAATATAATTGTATTGTAATCATCACGAATTTTTTTGTATTAAAAATGTTCATTTAAAAGTGCAAAAGTAACATCTTCGACCGGGTATCGAATCAAATTCAACTGTGTGCTATACATTAAACCTCGAGATCAGTTAAATATTTTTTAGCATAATGTATTATACAAGGCAATACCTACTTTAAAATCGACAAATCTCTAATTGCCCCAACCTCAAAGAATCGATTTCGAAATTATGACAATTTGAAATTTTAAATTAGATTTTTTAAATTCTACAAAATTAACTCAACCGTAATATTACTAACAAAAATCATGTAGCTGGACGTATGGTTCTTTTAAAATATAATATGATTAATATAAATCATATAAACCGAACGTAACTATGTTATTTTCTACTAAAAATTGTACGTGCTCCAATCACTTTAATGGACTATAAATATCTGTACACATATTTTTAATTTAATTTTCATTATTAATTCAATTTAATTTAAAAAAGTGCTCAAAATAAAAAATTTAATAATGGATAGATATAGTGATAAATATTTCCACAAAGTAAGAAAAACCTGTGAAAATTGCACAAATGAGAACGTCGTGATCTAATTTGGTCATAAATCCTAATGGTTTCTATGAATTTCTAAAATTTAATAATAATCATAATTCATAACGAATATTGCCGAGATTTCCCGTAAAATCGGACGGAAAACACGCTCTATAAACATCATAAATAATAAAAACAACAATAAAACGATAAGCGATAACCACAATTTATGTAACAATAAGGCCGATCGCACACCAAAAGAGCAAAACTGTGTTGATCATTTTTGTTTTAGTCAACTAAAAACAATATGCGCATATCAGTTAGTCAAGTCAAGGCAAAACAAGGCAAACCAACAGACTACCTAGTTACCAAAATGTCATCTGACGAGAGAGGTTGCGATTTGTATGTGGTATATTTTACAAGAGTTAGAAAAAAAAAAGAAAAAAATTATGGGTCCATCCACTAAATAAGAAACGTATAACTCATAATGTAATATTTTCTCTATCATGTGAATCGCGTGCAGATGAATGTAAATTTAAAAATGTTAATATAATATATAATAATATTGATGATCTTTTTTCCACTAAACTTACCAATAGATCGCTACCACAAGCCATTGTGTTTTAAACAATTTTTGAAATAATTGATATAATATTATATTGTAAAATATATGTACAATACATTTGAATAATATTCAAACTTGTTTCATTGTGGCTAATGAAAAATGGAGACAAGTCAGACGGCATCAGTCATGACTAATTGTGTTTGAAGCAAAAATGTTTTGTTTTGACAATGTCTTATCAGTGTGCGCACGCAATGTAATTTCCTATGTTCTATTTTTAACAAAACTGTGTTAGATTGACTAACACTGTTTAAAGCAGTTTTGCTCTTTTCGTGTGCGTTGGGCCTAAAGGTGTTTTTACACTACTTCGTGTCGTCCATAATTTAAGGCGTCGTGTTAAAAATCCAGCCATCTGATTGGCTGATCATATTGGTTACATTTATAATCGTTCGTGTTACCAAATGTTACCGTAGAGTTGAAATTTTTTCAACTTTGCCGTCGTGTAGTTTAGTGGTATTATCAGTGTTATCACTGAATCGTGGTCCGAGCACAGAAAATATTCTGTGGTCCGAGTGTATTAATATTATCATTCCCATTGCTCCTCCACCTTAAATTCTATTCTATTCTATTCTATATTATATTTACTTTTTCTATGTCGACTACTCGAGTCTATATGTAATATATTATAATATTTAGTATGTAATATATAAAAAAATTTTAGAAATGACTTCATTTGTTCAGGTATGTTTTGCCTTGCCTACAACACGAGCTTTTATTTTTTCGCCAACTTTTATCATTACCCATCAACATACTACACTGATATGATAGTATGAAAGGTTACGTGGTTACATTCACTGCACATCTATAGATACCATTCTACCAAGATCACGTGATAAAAAAAAAATACATCGAATTCATGGACGACACGATAGAGTATAAAGGCACCATAAATGTCTTAAAATCGTGACAATAACTGTAAATGACCATCGCTACACTGTGTAGCACTGTATACACTAGTTCGTACATAATTATTATTGTCCAACGGATAACGCAGTATGTACCTACATATTGTTATGATTTTTAACAAATTATAATATAATAATATGTTTCTAAAATTACATTACAATTAACATTATAATATTATATGGGGTGAATACTGAATGTACCAGTTGTGGCCATTTCAGTTTAAATATTTTGTTTAAGAATAATTTGAATAGGAAAAATGAATTTAGATAATTGCGTTGTCAATATATCAATATAATATCATTCATTACTGGTTAGTCATTAATAATAATACAATTCGACTATTATTATATCGTACGATTATGGCCACAAAAATAATACTAAAATTAATTATTTTAGCAAAAATATTATATACAAATTTTAAATTGATAAAACATGGCTAAAAAAAAGAAAATTAACAAAAATTCTCAATTTTACGCAATGATCATGGTAGTATTCTTGATCTAATATTTTCGAATTCCAATGTATTGTGCGTAAGCAAGGCTACTTGATCTTTTGTTAGTCTTGACTTTTATCATCCCCTTTGCACATTAAGTATTCAATCCAGTTTACAATCGAATATAATCATACTTATTCTTTCCATGATTTCAAACCTATTGTGACTGTAATTTAGTTTCTCAATTTTTAAACTCTTTCGACTGGAGTAATACATTTTCATTATATTCTATTAATGATGCGGCTACTGTATTTAATGATGCTATACTTAACGCTATAAACAGATTTGCCACTCTTAGGACTTTTTCATCCCCTTAATTTTTTCGCTGGGTTTTGTTTGACCTAAAAAAATGATTTTTTTTTTTTAGAAACGTGCACATTCTATTTTTAAACGCTCGAACTTATCCTCGGATTATCTTGTATTTTCTAAGCTCAGGACCAGGTCACTCTATTAACGATTATTATTCCTATGTCATAAACACTGAGAGCACATTGTTCTCCTGTCCTGCTAATTTCTGGAAGTATGATAGAGATTCAAAACAGAATCCGCCAATCCATTCGTCTGTTCATCATAATAATGTTTTCCCTTCTTCGTCTTCTGAATTAGTTAATTTGTTTTCTTCGTATTTTTCCTCCGTCTTTAACCAATTATTAATTTGTACACCTCCTACTAATTTTCATTGTAGTATTATTCCTTTTAACCTACCATCCAACATACGTTTTACTTAGAATGATGTGCTTCTTTCCCTTAATTCTTTAGAAAATACAATATTAAATGGCTCTGATGGCATACGTTCTCGCCTTTTTTTATAATTGTCGACATCCATTTCACGCCCTCTCCAGATCTTCTGTGGAATAGGTCTACTAACAAAGATTCAACTGATTTTAGGATAGATGTAACGGAACATGTTTTTTTTTCATGTAGTGAGAAAGAAGTGGTAGGCTTAAGTTATAACCACATGGCGGTTAAGGCGATTGTAAGCTATGTATTTTTTCATTGATTTAGAACTAAATCCTGAAAAAACTAAGGATACTTAGAAATTTCCGATTTAATGTATGAAAATATATTAAGATTCTATAGGTACTTTACTAAAAAATGTTGGAAACAGAATTTGTATATTTATTTTAAAAGAGGGTTTAATTTTTGGAATTAATGTATACATTTGCAACTATTTGTCATATGAAAAAATTATTTCTAACATTCTCTGTTAGAGAACATACGGAATCATTAATACATTTTTAGTATTTTCAGAATTATCGGAACATTGTAAGTACCCCTAATTTTGTCAGGCTTTTTAGTCTTTACAGACGCCTTTTTAATAATTATTTATTATTACCCAACGTGGTGACATAGGATTGTTTTAAAATTACTTTTTAAATGTATCTATTTAAATATTTTCGAATTATTAAATTACAATTTTTCTTAAAATCTTGATAAAATTTCCCATGTATAAAACTCAAAATTGATGTGTTTGCAATAGCCTTAAAATTGTCATGTGATATAAATATAATTTTTGAAATATTATATAAAAATGAATAGGTTTCTCGCTCCACTCAAAACCGAAACTTAAAGAAATTCTTTATAGAATTAAAATTAATTAAAATAACAATAAATAATTAATTAAAAATAAACTATGTAATATATGTTATACTATAAGTTGTGAAAGAGCTTTTTTTCTGCATACCTTATGAATGAGGTAACAAAATTTAGGAATTTTATCAACGTTAGAGTGCGAATTTAGATAACAGTAATTTGTTGTTGTGTTACAACCTTACATAATTTTATATTTATTATGTGGGCAGGTTATACCTGTTATAAATTATATACTTTATTTGAAATTTGTAAATCTTGTGGTTTTAGTTTATTCTATTACAAACAATAAGCAATAAGCATACTGGAATTTAATAATAACCGTGTTTACGTTATAATAAAATATGCTTTCAATCGCATTTAATGATTAAAAATCATCATTCAGTGAGAATTAATATTTAATAGTGTATGATTATAGTGAATGATTATTCAAGAATGCGATAATGATGTGACCGTATTAAGTGTATCACTAAATTGCTCGTTGATTAATTTGATTTATTTATAAAATAATACATCAAGCGTGACTTAAAATTATTATTCTATTCTTTAATACTTCGTTTCAATGTCAATAGAATTATACACGATTTTGTTTATATGATTTTTTTAAAATTTTTTTAAAAAAAAATCGCATAAACAGTTGATAGAAAAATTTTTAATATTTTCATGGCAGCCAAAAAATTTTTTGTATATTTTTCATTTTTTAACGTTAATAACTAACGGTTCTAACGGTAGCATTTTTAAAGAGAACATAATGGCCGTTTATTCCTCAAAAATTGCTACTTATACCTTAACATGAATATTATACATTTTCTACTTTAAAAATGATTTTATAAATGTGGTTTTTTGACCATTAGACGTAGATACCTTTTAATATCTTATATGCGATGTTACTTAAACCCGAATGTCGATAATGTTCTTTTTCCTTTCAACAGTTGATAAATTGATAACGATAAGCTATTAGATATTATACTTATGTATTCAACAAAGATATGTATACTTACTACTAGGACTTTAATTTATTATTTATATATATATTTATATATATATATATATATGGAAAAGTTAGGTATACAATTTTAAATGAAAATAGAAAAATTAAAAATCAGGGATTTGGAGTTAATTCTTTTTTAACTTCTATATCATAGTTCTGGATTCGTTCTTTAAGTAATTCGATCAGCAGTTAATAAAATGAATATAATATCAGTTAAATTGGTATATTTTATAATATTATTGATTAATTATATACCTGATATAAAATATTGATAATAATAATATTAGTTAGTATGTTATCAATGCCGTGAATGTTTCCGTTCACAATATTTAACAAATCAATAGTGACAGGTGTTTTTAATTATATATTATATAACCATAAATCGAATAATCTCGGTTTTCGATTT
Source organism: Pemphigus obesinymphae (assembly GCA_025469235.1). NCBI lineage: Eukaryota > Metazoa > Arthropoda > Insecta > Hemiptera > Aphididae > Pemphigus > Pemphigus obesinymphae. The sequence continues at coordinate 3,808 of JAIPRL010002694.1, read as the reverse complement.
TCGAGACCCATTTGACGTACTGTTCAAATTTTATCCTTCACTGGAACCCATAACGCATTAATTATTTAAATACACGCAGAATTAATTAAATAAAAATGTCGTGCGTTATGAATTAAATCATGAAAATATGTCATTTTTTAGATATTTTGATAGGTAAGTATATAGAATATTAAAAATATTCCAGTTTGTATACAGAATATAGATTTAAAAATGATGCACTTAGGTCCATTTTATCAATCGTCAGTTAAGAGCATTTAAACTCCGTTTAAAGTTAATTCTCAGTTAAAATAGAAAAATGATTTTATGATCACCGGTTTAAATTTTAACTGGCCACAGATTAAGTTAACAGAGATATTTTAGTCAGTTAAACTAAACATCGTTTAAGTTAAATATTTTAATACATTTTATCATTTTTATTAGGTAGGTAAGTAATGTATTATATTCTAGTACCTAAATAGGTTTATATCGTTATTTATTGGTAATAAATAATAATATATATAAAAGTAAGTATTTACTTTTATATTGTTAGTATTATTGGATTACATATGGATATTATTCATAATTAATTCTAGACGAAAAAATTATTATTAGCAGTAGTAGTGACGAAGAAATGTATTTTTTGATTTATATGAATCAAAATTTAAAACTTCCCAGACGTTATTTACGGTCATGTGTTCGCAAGTATTGACTATTTGATTAAATCAGACTACCAAGATTTTCCGTAATGACAACTGTTTTTTATTCTCCAAAATATATTTTTATCCGACTACCAAGTCAACGAAAAGTTCTAATTCACCATCAATGAAATTTGTGGAAGGATCTCGTTTGGTTTTGAAACACATTTTGGATAATAATTAATAGGTTCATTACACAAATATAAGAAAAATATGAACTATAGGTACATTAATATAAATTATTAATTAAATAAATATTAAAAATAACACACATAAAATAACAATATCATCAAACACATAAATTTTAATTTCGATAAAAAAATATAGATGATAAAGATAACGGATAAGAATTCATTAAATTCTTATAATTAATAAGTTTGTTAAATCTTGTTTACTTAAACTTGGAATAAATGTGATCGATAGAAACATTATCATTTTTTTATTCTACGTTTAATTATTTTAAACCTAAATTAGTTAAACAGTAATTAAACCAATGAAAATGACCAAAATGGTAAAAAAGTAAAAAAAATAAATACAATTTCAATATGAATCAAAATTATAAATATAGTTGATAATAAATATAAATACGTTCATTGTTCTTATTAAAGTGGAGTCAAGTGCGGTTGTTATAGTGCAAGAAGGTCGAAGTTAGTGATTATGTCATATATGAATGGAGTGAATGTGTCGAAGTTTTATTTTAGACTATCATTCATTTAAACGCTCCTTTTCATTAATTATCGATATTTTTTTAGATATACCCGATTATTTTGACGTGAATTTCACAACTTGTCGGTAATAACTAATTAATTAAATTATATATTTTTTGCACATTTTAATCGTCTAAGGTTATTAATTTAGAAAACGAATAATAATTATCAACACGATAAGTCTCTCTACTCGTTTCATTAAAAGTGAAATACGACCAAATGAGAATCGAATAGATTATTCATAGAAAATGAAATACGTCCACGTGCCAACTGGACACATTTAAATTATAATAATATGATGCTAACGAATTTTTTAAATGCATATATTGCAAGTCTTAACAAACACTTTATAAATTACCAATATAATAATATAATAAAGTAATACAATAGTAATACAAAAGTATTACAATATAATAAAGAATTGGCTGGCCATCGTTATCACGTGATTATATAAAAGCATCTATTCGCCTATAATTTAAATTTATATTTTAAACATATTTACTGTTTCAGCCACGATGTACTTAATATATTTCTACATTACGTTGTACGCCACGAAGTGGGTGATATCATATTTCAATAATTGGTTCAATATCTATTTTAGTTAATGGCGTTTTCGATTTAATCGTACAATCGTAATAATTAATAGTATTGGCATTATATTTTATAATTGGAAGGTTGTATATTTTGTTTGTTATTAAAATTGTATCGCAGTTTACATTTAATTATAATACTATCTCAATATCATTTGTTTCGAGATCACTGCTGTAGTTAACCTTTTAATAAAATATCCTAGAGATATAAAACAATTTTTTATACTACTAGTTATTGAAAATCATTATATATATATATTGGACTATTGGACTATTGGACGTTTAATGTACCGAAAACAAGTAAATGATCGAGAAGTCCGTTTTGAGTTGGTATAGGCCAAGGAATATTAGAGTCATTATAGGCCATAGAATGGCCGAAAAGAAACAGAGTGTATAAAATATGAAAACGTTTTTTTTTTCTGATCGATATACTTATATAAAATATATATGGCCACTTATCGTTTGCCGTATTGCCTGTATAATTGCATTAAAAAATTATGCATATAGTTTACGCATTATACCGTTTACATATTTCCAGGGCCATCCAGAGAGGGTGTCTTTCCCCCCCCCTTCCATTCGTCAATGTCAGGTGGCTAAATCAACTTCAGTCGGCAAGCAAATAGTAGGAAAAGTCGATACCCTTTTTCTTTTTTTTTTTTTTGCTTATTCACTCATGTTTATGATAAAGTATTTTGGAATTTTAAGTCGGCACACTGTAAATTATTAATTATTATTAGAATTATGGTAGTCGGCAAAATGGAAAAAAAACATTTTTTTTTTTTTTGCTTATTTTCTGTTTTGAAAAGAAGTATTATATATTTTTTTATATTTTCACCTCCCCCCATCACAAAAAAAAAAAAAATTTTTTCGGGACGGCCCTGCATATTTCTAAAATGTGTTCAGGACGTTTTTCAGGCAGAAGGTGAATCGTATAGAAGTTTTCGGGTACACAGTTCTCTGGCGGAAAATTCGTTTTAAAAACGATCTTTAAGAACTCCGTAACCGTAGCTGTTTAAGTGAACAATGCGCAAAAGATGTACAAAAAAGGTAAAAAATAAGCAATAGTGACACGCAAACGATATACGGCCGTATTCACATACAAACTACGTCTCCGTCCATACGCGAACGTGGTAAATAGTCCTTAAAAAGGCAGGACAAATGTACGTATACCTACCGGGCAACGGCCCTATATAAATGCAGTGTTCATTGTTTTCCTAAAGAACGTGTTCAAGCCCACGTTATATTAAAAATGAACGCGTTCCGATTTTGTTTTATTTTTTTGAAAGCTATTGTTGCGCAGCATTAGTACTTACCTAGTTAGGTATAGTTTACAGAACATCCATTTTTTTTTAAACCGTGCGCTTTAACGTGTTAATTTCAAAAATGCTTGAAAAAATTTGCGGTCGAACTTTGGTTCGATGTTAAATAGCAATTTTAAGTCGTTTTGAATATGCAAAACGACATATTTTACGTATTTATTTTTATTATGTCTAATTTTGGATCGCCGACCGTGTTTGCTAAAACCGACCATATTTAATTCACATTGCATCTGCAGTAGTCGCCAGTGGCGCACGCTTATTTTCTGCAAGGAATGTCAACATACTTTTACAACATATCCAATATCAATCCACATACAAAATATATAGAGAGGATAAAATAAGGAATGAGTATATCAGAGGTAGTATAGGGGTAGCTTCGATAGTAGACAAGATGAGAGAGAATAGATTAAGATGGCTCGGGCATGTATTAAGGAGGGATGAGACTGAGGCAGTAAGATTAGTAAGGGAAATGCATGTTGTTGGTAAAAGGGGGAGGGGAAGACCGAAAAAGAGATGGG
>JAIPRL010002693.1:0-55736 GCA_025469235.1 Pemphigus obesinymphae | reverse complement strand
CCACGAATTTTTGACCAAAAGATTTCTTAAAATACATAACTTTAACATCGTATGCTAAATGTTTTCTTTTTGTTTTTTCATTATTATTATTTATATTACTCCAATTATCTATATTTTTACTTATCCACAAAATGGAAGTTTTTTTAAATAGTAAATCCACGGGTAATACATTTAATAATTTAAAGTTTTGACTTGTTGAACCTTCAAGAGTAGGTTTCTGTAGACATATTATTGCTTGTTAGAAAACCGGAAACAGCAAGTACTATGAAGAAATATAACCACCATCGTTTTTAAATCCAGAAAGATAGAAAACAAAAAAACAAAACAGAATTAATCTAACTTTACAATACTTAACTAATTAACTATTAATTATAGTTTTAGTATTGTTTTTTTACGGTTTAAAAATCAACCAGTTAAGTAATATAATATATTAAGGGTAAAATAATAGTTCGTTATACCTACAAATAAAATGTAATTGTTATAATTAATGTTATTAATATAATAATAATCATTATGCATTTACATACTTTAATTTAATACGCAATATTAACGATTTTATAATAATAATGTATGTAGATATGTACAATGTACATATAATATAATGATAAATACCTATAATATATTCATATATTTAAAATTTTCATATAAGTACATTATTAAAAAAAATTAATTTGAAGAAAATTTTTTTTTTTTTTAACTTAGTAAATATTATTTTTATATAGAAAATATTTAGCTATTTAAACTTAATCACTTGAAATTATTTTTTGTTAACTGTATTGTAGTGTAATATATTTATCGACAAGTATTCTCTTTTAAAGAAATAAAATCATGGAAAAACGTTTTAAAAAATGGTAGCCAACTGCAAATGTATTATATAATATGTTTATAATACTCACCCCAATATTAAATAAAACTTTCGTTTAAAAACAAGTTTAAAATAAAATAAATATATATTATATTGTAGATTTTAATATAGTAGCTATAATAATAATAATAATAATAATAATATATATCTAAGTACTTATCTAAAAATATAAAAATGTTAAAATAATAAAAACTCCGATTTAATAATAATATCAGATTTTAGGTCATGCGTATATTTGCATAATGGTATTTTTATAACGTAAACATAATTAGTACTACATTTAAAAAAAAAATGCTGTTAAAATACATTTAAATATAAACACCACAAAAATATTGTTTAGCTAACAAAGGCCATTTAATTTAATAAAAAAAAATATATTTATAGAATTACAAAAGAAAATTGGAACTATTATGTAATGGAACAAATTATTTTATTAATTACAATTTATACAAATAAAGAATAATATTTTTTTGTTATATTATCACTATTGTAAATTTTCTTTTGCTACACCTGTATTGTAAATAAAATAAAATATTCAAGTATATTATATTATTTATAAATTTGCAAACAATATATTATGTACACATTAAAAATCAAATTTATAAAAATAGACATATAATATTGTACAAATTTGACAAATATTTATATGGAAACTGTTATTGTTCTTTTTTTAGTTAAAGCACGTTCATTACTGTGCAATAATATATAAAATCGTTGTTAACAAAATTCTTTTAAATTAATATTATTTTTCACAACATTGAACACAATATTATATGATATTATTGTTTAAAATTAAGTGTTTAATGTTTCAAAAAAAAATACTGATAAGATACAATTATAACTGAATGTTAAGTGTTCAGTACTTTAAATCACTTTGATTATATGTTATCAAAATGTTAAAATTTAACATTTGAAAAATTATTCAAATCTCAAAATTATAAAAATCTATAAAAAATTGTTAATTGCTTTAAAATATTTACGTTGTACATATATGTATAGCACTCGATTAGAAGTTTAACTTAAAATATTTTACGTAATTCTATTAAAAAACATACAAATATAATGAAAAGTTATAATTAAAAATTCATTCACTGTAACTACGAGTACATTAAACATATTTTTCGTATAATTAAAACTAAATTAAAATCGTAATTATTAATACATTAAACTTTAGTTGAGAGGGTTTCTAGATTTATCGATTTAAATCGAATTATTTAATTTATGTTTTCTAAAGAACCGAAATTAATATCCTGTTTAAATAACTGGCGTTCAAAAATAATTTAACTGAAACAATAACGACATTCGTGTTTAATATAAAATACCAAAAATATACTCATTGATCTGCCCATGTTATAACGATTTCAAACATCTTCTCTCTATAACACTTGTTAAATTTAGAATTTGTTATTGTTATTCAATCAATTTTAATTTTTTTTCTAATATTATATATTTGTGCATTTCAAAGTAAATTAAAACGCATGCCACATACAAATGTTTGAATTATTCTACCTCAATAGTTGATACTAATCTTTAACGAGTATTTTCAAAGTTAACATATTATTATAATCAATAATGACCTAACAGTAACTTGATTAAAAATGGTAAAATTTTAAGTCGTCCTTATCAAATTATCTGTCAAAACACGACAAACACGATATAATCAAACGTTTAAATAGTCGTTTTCAATTTTTAATCACATTTTTAATTAATTAATTATATACATAGGCTGTCTATATACAATATTAAAATACGTTTTATTTATTTTAATTATTATTAAAAATATTTATTATATTTTAAAAGCCAATAGCATTATCGCTCAACCCCGAATCTAAAAGTAAAGAAAGTTTTATGATTATTTTTGTATAAATGAAAAAGTTTTTTATACCTTATTTACTTTACTTATTTGTATATTGTTTACTGTATATTTAGATCGGTTCCCAGTTGAGTTAGACCTTTAGGGGCGCGTGTTGTAAACACATAATTCCGCGTGCCTATGTAATTAATAAACGTTAATTACTAATAATAATTATAAAAGTACTTAAATATTACTAATTAATGTTAATAAGTTAAAATTATATTTATTTACACGAGATAGTATTATAAACATTTTACCAAGGGATTAGTGTTAAGGCCGAATTGGAAATGCAAATGTCTCGACTAGTATTCATTAAAATTAATTGAAATATACACAAGGTCGTCCGATACGCCCATTTTAATAATCTTTATATTTAAATTGGATATAGTTCATATTAAACGCCTATTTGAGTTTAATCATCTGAGTATTTTATTTTATTAAAATATAAACACGGTAATAATCATCAAAATAATGATAAGTTTATCAAATGATATATAGATATACGTATATTAAATATGATATTCGTAATAGTTTCTTATACTTTATTTTATTATAGAATCGTTTTTCATGTACATTTTTATATATTTTTTTAATCAATTAATTATGCGTTTTTATAAATGGATCAAATCAATAAATTCTTATTTTGATCCACAGCTCATTCACGGTTTATTGCATCACAAAACTCTGTAATTAATTTTTTTTATATAATATATATATATATACATATCTTAATTTATTAAATATATTTTTTGTAGGTTTGGTTTTTATCAAATGTTATTGTAATTTCATATAAACTAAATGATGTATACCAAAATGTTATAATTTGTAGATTCTAATCAAAATCCTTCCGGAAATTTAATCGATTTATTTCAACTATGGAATATATAATACACATTAAAGTCCATTGTTTTGACCAAAAACCGAAAAAACTCAGAAACTATAACCTTATTATATGAAATATTACTATTTATAACATTAATTTATATTTTAAAATGATATAAGTATACTATATTATTGTTTTCACAATAATAGTTAAAACAATAAAATTATTAATTTTTATTAGGATTACAACTCAGAAGACAATTATTTCTCCGTTTATCCCCTCACTTTAAAATATAATGTATACTTTATAGATATTGTTACAATAACAGTATTCAATAGGCGCCTGATATATATATATACTATAGTCGATCATTTATATTAACGTATAAAAATGATGTTAACTTAAATAATGAACTGAAAAATAGTATTGGCATTTATTTTACTAAAGTCCATATTAAAATGTATGGGTACCTATTTTGATATTATATTTTATTAAATTAATTGATTTTACATAAAAAAAAATACGTTTACCTTTAATATAAAATGCGTTATAAACTACGTATTTAAATAATAACTGTTACAAAGATGGATACAATTTCAAAAAAATAATGACATTTTAACATTAAATTGTTGACGAAAACAATCTTATTTAACATTTATATTCAGTACTATGTTTCAACAGTGATTGCCGGTCGATGATTAATTACATCCAGTTTATAATATTTCAGTCATTAATAATGAATTAAAACAAGAACAACGATAATTATTATGAGAGACATTATAACGTGTTTTTTAATGTTTTTTATTGATGTATACACTTTTTATAACAAAAAGAGTAAAATAAGAGTTTCCTAGTAGATATAGAGATTTTTGACAGAAAATGTGTTCCATAGTTGGTACTTTATAGAGGTCAACGATAAACTTTTTTAATAGATATAACGTAAAAAGTTGTTATAAATTAGAAAATTTAACAAATGAACTAGTCATGGTTACCCATCGTGTTACCAAACATATCATTACCATAATAATTAACCAGTAATATTACCATCATTATCAAAAACTTCCGACATTTTTATATACATTTGAAAATTAAAGTGCCAGAAATTTGAAATTTACAACACATATTTACTCCAACACTATAGTGAAATTTTCAAATTTCAAATTTTTAACGGTAATATTATATATATGGGTATATCACATCACCGAGCTCCGTTCAAAATGATTATATCGAAAAAAATGTTTTATCATCGCTTTCAAATTCAATACATTTACTACGAGTATCCTATCCGACGGGTGACGTACTTTCATCCTCTAAAGGTCATTCACTATACGGACCTGGATTTTTTTTTCATTTTTACAGGTTATCTGTGCATAATTTGAAATATTCAACATCAAAAACTTTTGATATATTCAAATTTGTTTCCATTCGTACAGTCATAAAGCGACGGGTAAAATTATCGCATCGTGCAAAAATTTTATACAAATAATGACATCACGTTTCGTTTATACTTATTTACATCGTGTGTACTATTTTTTTTTTTTTGGTGGAGGGGAGGGTACTCATGATATTAATAAGGTTCTATACAATGTGATACAGCGTAATTTTGTGACTATATTATCCACATTATTATTAATAAGCATCAAAAACCAATAATAAGGAATATTATATTCGTTCGACTCACCTGTTCGTTTGTTCCCATGAGGAACGCCATAAATATTTATTAATCTTTTTTTTCCCATTTCTCACAAGGCCATACCGAGGTTAGAATAAATCTCCTGCGACCACACTCTATGTCGATCCTTTTAGTGCACAGTACTCTCAATTCTTTTTTCGTTTTTTTTTTTTTTTTTTTTTATTAACCAGGACGACTCGAAAAAAAATGTATATATATATATATATAACTCAATGGCAATTTAATCTAACTTGAATAATTTTCCTCGGCTAATACCCTCGCAGCTTAAACCGTATACGGTTCTTATTTTCGTAAATATTCCAACCACCGCCATCACTGTACACCGAACCGCTGTCGCGTCCAAAGATATTTCAAACGTTCGTTTTACCGAGCACAAAGTGAATATTATTATGTAAAAGTATAAAATTATCGATTCGATAGCTATTGTTTCCAAAACAGATGTCGCCAATCCGGACATGACGAATGAACTGTACACGGCCGCATCATAACAATATAAATACAAATACACGTATATTGGACAGTAGGAAAGTATATATATATATAGCCAAGGCGCGATTTTATCTATTGTTGTAATCAATCGTATCGATATTGTTTCTTCGACATTCGATCATCAATTGATTAGAATGATTTAAAAATTATATTTTAATCGAAAAAGAAATAATCGCGTAACGTACATGGGTTATGACTTATGGTCACAGAGAATAAACGGAAGCCGGGGTCCGTTCATATTAAACGTGGTTAAAAACGATTGAATACTTACGACACCACCCATTGCCCCCCCCCCCCCACACGGATTTAAACACATTTTCGGTTACGATTTATTTCATCAGAGATGCCCCGAATCGGTGTGGACAACCTGTTAAAATATATAGGCACCTACGCTATTACTTCTGCTCTATTGAAAACCGTAAATTTCCGTAAATCGATACATTACTAATGCCCATTAATCGGTATAACAGAATAACACTATTATACGCACGCGTACGATGGCCGATTGTTTGAATTATAATAATCGCACGTTCGAAATCTAAATTATACCGAACGCGTATATATAGATACCTCCTATACCGTCTTCTTTACCGAAAAAAACAAAACCAGTTTGGGAATTATATAAAAATTTTTCCTGTGATTTATTTATTTATTTATTTATTTTTTTTTTGTAGATGTTCTTATTTTTTATAATATTATATAATTCAACCTATACTTCCGTTAAAATCCAGAAATTAAAATATCGAAATACAGGAAATCCTAAAAAATAAGCTCGTCTGATATAATGATTACGAATAACATGTAAGTTTTAACAAACTAGTGTACCATTATACTACTATACTTACTATATTTTCTAAAAAAAAAAAAAAAAAATCATCAGTGATATAATACATTATTTAATATGTTAAATGCAAAACACACACACACATACATATATGTGTGTATTAATTATGTATACCTACCAGTTTAAAAATAACAAATATCATTGATAAATTCTATCTGTTTAAATTGCATTTTAAATTAAGTGTTCCCATCTATTACGCTACTCTATACGTAAGCATGTAATATGGAGATTCTTAATGGTATAATAGGTTATAAAATACGATTTTTTATTACTACTATATTTTTAATCATAAAAAAAATCACCTAATACTAGAAACACACGAAACTTGGGCATACATTAAATTAATTGAGTGTTATATTATATTCAACAGTACTGTTTCGTCCATCTATATAGAATATTTAATATCATCCGATTCAGCACGATTCATTCATTTTTTTCGTTCATTTATTTTTCTAATGGATATAAAAATATGTGTCTTACATAAATATTACTTATATAAGAGTTTATAATTTCATTTTAAATGTTATGAATGAAGGGAGGAATGTATTGATAAGACTGTGCATTTTGATAAAATAATCTTTCATCGGGAGTGCAGCAGAAGTTTATTTTTATATGAAATATCGTCAATAAATAGAAAATTGGACATTTACAGTGACATTTTAAATAGTAGTCGTTGTCGAAACAATCGAATCGCAATAATATATAGACAAATATACAAATTAAGCTATAAATGCCAAAATTAAGTTGAAGTTATAAGTAATTTCAAAACATTTACACCATAAAAACAACTACAATACTTTATTAAAGACGCAACATGTTTTAGATTCTGATCAAAGCGAGGAATGTATTCATTTTACGATGAAGCGTTTTTTTTTTATGTCTGAATCAAAATTCTATAAGAAGAAATGCTCCGATCGTTACAAGTAATACTATTTTTTGGTAGCAAATAGAATCTAGTTTTATTCTTTACAGATGTCATTTTTCGATTCTTAATTTTTTCGATAAACGCATAAGAAAAACAATCAAAAAATGAGTAAAAAAATTGGTAAACACGATTGTGGTAAAAATTCTTCATAATTACGAAAATATTGATGCTGGAGACCTGAAATTTTTACCAGAAATGTATATACGATATTAATACCAAAACATTTTTACCATCCCCCACTGACTGGCTTTTTTTTATTTTTCCCTCTTTTTCCCCTCTATTTAGTAATGGTGTATGTTTGACAAAAAAAAAAAATGCATTTATTGATTACACATTGTCCACCTATTGAAGTAAATTACAGATAACGGTAAGATACCTAAAGTACTTCAAGTAACTAAAACTTTCAAAAATATAATACAAAAAAAAATTAAGTATCTATTAATTAATTATTATAATTTATACAACATAAACTATTTTTAAGCAATAAAAAACGTACTTGAAGGATAATGAGACCACTCCAACTAACCATGCGGTGTCTTCTAGCTAATACCGAATATCTTCTTCCACGTGTCTTCTGGTATAAATGGAAAAAATAATCAATTTTTCTGTTTCAAGATAATTTGTTTTGGCCGAAACAATAAAATGTTACTTTTGGCCGAATACAAGTTTGCCGTATTTTTTGGCAAAACGACATATCGCTGAAACGATGTATGTCCTTTTAATATATTAAATATTTAATTATTAGGATTCTCAGCAGTATTCGAAAAAATATTGAAAATTTCTTACAAAATCGCCCAAAAAAAAATGGCAAAACCAAGCTTTACTTTAAATACTTATTTTTTTTTTTGGAACACAATATAATTTATTTTTGCTTTTAAATAAAAATCAATAATTCGGCTCTATTTTATCACCTATAGGTGACCAATGCGAGACAAGTGTCTTGTCGCCTTTATAGGTATCATTTTATATTGTGAATACATACGTAATATGTTTTATCTGTCGTCTGTCATACCGGTTTAATTATTATTTATTATAGTTAAATTATTTGGAATAAAATACCGCCAACACTGCTCGTAACCATAATATATTAAACATTTTTTTGACCTAAACACTATTTTCAATATTTTGTACGTACCTATACATAAACACGTCTATGAATATAAATATCAATTTATTATTATTAAAAATAGATATAAATTTCTAACGATTATAAATGACAATATATTCATTTACGATAGTACGAATGCCGAATATATTCCGAAAATCATAACACAACATGTGAGTAATAAACTCGCATTTCTTATTTTCTCAATATGGTTTTACTTAATGCGTTCACTGTACGGCTATACGGACGAAAGCTGCTACATAAAAATATTGTAAAGGTCATTTAGTCGTCTATTTACTAATATATTTATGCCTATGGGCTACAATATGCACATATCGATTTTACCCACGTGAATTTCCACAATTTGAAATAATTAACTATAATCAATGATTGTCGTGTGAGTATATAATATATAGGTGTATATATATATATATATATAATAATAATAAAATGTAATATTTACCTTATATATAGGTTATTATTTCATGCCAATAAGCTATCGCAAATTGACAATTGCTATAAATATTATGGACATACAGCAATATATTCTCGTATTGAGAAAAAAAAAACCGGTACATTTTTTTTTATCATATAATATATAAATATATTATATTTTCTAAAAGTCACTGTGTAAGTTTTAAGATGCTGAAAAATCTAACACCGTTGTAGTCATGACGAAAAATGTATCGGTATGATGTAGAATTTTTTGTGGTGACCGCCACACCTAAATAGCTTTTCTCCAAATAATATCAGCCGGAGTACGGCTGTATAAATCGTAAATAAATCAAATTCGCGTCGTAAATACAATATGTTAGGAGAATGTCAGTGCGGCCATTTTTAAAGGGTTCCATATATGAGCAACTTTTAGAAAATTTTAAGAAAAATTAAAATCTGACAATTCAAAAACATTTATACGCATTATAAAAATGAACAACAATATTAGTCCCAATACTATATATATATATATATATATAATTTTTTATCGTGATTATTTTTTATGAATTTATAAAATGTTATCGATAATATTACATTTACATTTCTCATTTATAGCAACTTGAAAACATCGGAGAAAGATGAAAGGAAAAATAAATGATAAAGAACAACATTATCTAGTGCTCTCCGTAGCCATTTTTAAATATATTATATGCATTTAAACACGTTTAATGAATAATTAAAAAAATTAATTATATAAAAATAAATATATCTCTTAAAAAAATTTAAATATTGAAAACATTTTACGTAGGGCACTAGATAATGTGGTTATATATAATTTATTTTTTGTTTCATATTTCCAAGATGTTTGTAAGTTGTTGAAAATGAGAAATGTGTTCATGAGTTTTTCATTGAAAACGGTTTGTGCTGACATCCTTTTAAACATTCATAATACTTAGAGAAATATTATGATTATTAATTCGTAACATTTGGGAAAAAACAATATGGCAATTATGTATGTTATCGTAAAAATTGACATCATTGTATAAATTTCAAATATTTTAAATAACAATAGTAATATTGTAAAAATGTCATTTAAAACTAATAACAATTCAAACCCATAAATAATATATCCAAAATATTTTGAAATTAAATGTCTATTAATTATGATAATCATGGCGTTTATAAGCTTATACGATGTAGTTACAATACAATATTTTATAATGGAAAAACTAGTAAACGTTTCAAAATTCGTTACAACGAATATATTTCAGAAATAAAATTTAAAACATTTTCTTCTATTGATAATTTTTCTAAGCACGTCATAGAATGTAATCATAGGTAATATACATTTCAATATAGAAAACAATTTAATAATAGTAAAAAACCAAAATAACATGTACATTAATTCAGTATTTGAGAGTAGTATTTGATATTTACCAATACATAATTTTCTAACAGCTGTTTTAGTACATATTTATGCTAGACTAGTCATCGTTTAATAATTTGTTTCTTATTAAAGTATATATTCTATATATTATATTTATTACTTTTCATATATTTTTCATCTGATGATGATTTTGCTCGAAACTAGTTGTTACTAATAATATATATTTTTTTTAATACTCCCAGTACATATTCGTTTTTATTTTTATAAGAGTAGCTATATTAAATTGATTGATGTTTTAATTCGTGGTTGATGTGCGTGAAAATATAATTAACTTTTTCAAACAGTAAGTCATCACAAAGAATAAATTGTTATCATTATTAACTATGAGTCTACGACAATTAAGCACAAGGAAATTGAGCACAATTATTTATAAAAAGGGTCAGTTTAAAAAATATAGTAATATTATAGGTATAATATTAATAATAATTTTAAAAAATATACTATGTCAATATGTCCCCTAATATGTACTTTTGAGTCCGGTTCGAGTTCGAATTCGACATTAAAACTAAATGTTCGGTTCAGGTTCGACAAACTAAAGTTCAGTTCGAGTTTTAATTCGCTCTCGAACTTCATAGTTCAAGTTGACACCTAAATTTTGAGTTCAAACCATCTCTAATTATTATTATCTGTAGTATTATGAATTTTTGAAAAATATTTTCTCTACGCTTACTTATTTATTAAGCAGAAAAAAGCTAATAATTGCTTAACTCCCCGTTAAATCATATTATCTAAATATCAGTGCATTCGTATAATATTATAGGGTTAATACAGTATTGGTATAGGTACTATGTGATAAGTGATAACGCACCTGGTCCTTCGACCGGTCAACCAAAAAGTATTCTGCCCCAACATGGGTATATTATTCATTACAGTTGTAATATCCACTATAGGTAGATATTATATTTTATTGCAAGCATATTTTATTGGAAATAATGTAAGGTAGGTGGTAACATGTAATTGAATTTTAAATTTCATATAGGTAGCATTTTATATTTTAAAATAACATATATTATACCCAAATGTAAATGCATTATATATAGGTACCCGGTAAATAGATAATTACTAGTACTTATATATATATTTTTTTCTTACTTAACGAGCATCTTCAATGTCAATGTTTAACGGAAACTCGGAAATCAATTAAGTCATATATAAATATGTCTAAATAGTTTATAGTTATGCCGAAATTTTTTTGATTTACGCGTATGGCAATGAAATAAAAATACAATTACTAATAAAAAGTTGTTAATTTGTAACAGGTAGATACACATATATATACATACCTACTCAATTTACATGATGCATGGATTAATACCTATATGTGCGTTATATATGAGCATATAATACCTTCCAAATATTTGACCATGAAAACGTTACATCATTTATGTAAAATTTTTGGCTATTTGATTTTGTACTACTGCCGTATTGTAATTTTCATTGAATAAAAAGTTACGAAATAATTTGCTCGTATTAAGTATACCTACCGACTAAATATTATATATTAATAAATATATAGATACGTGTGCCGAAAAAAAAAAAAACAATGCCAACAGTATTGTAAGTATTGTTTGAATAAAGCGTATTTACAAAAATTATATCGGCTACAAATATAGATAATGAAAAAATTAAAATAACTGGATTAAAAACATAAATACCACTTATATAGAAAAATTTAAGTGCATACAATAAATTTATTTCAAACAACAAAAATAATGATTATTATATTATAAATACATAGGTACCTACGTAAATTTATTATAACAAACAAATTAAAATGCGATTTAATGTATTACCTATATATATATATATATATATGTAGTTTTATGGTAAACTATTAAACTATACTTAGTATATATATCATTATATAATATTGATATTACCATTAAAACAACATACACTTGTTTACAAAATTTAGTTTTTTTTTTCGTTACAATGTGCATAATATATCTAGTGTTTTGTATACTTAAACGTATATTAAATATTCATGTTTAATAACTTTTATTTTTTATGTTTAAAAAATTCAATCAGTACTTTCTGAAAATTATTGGTATGAAAAATTAAATAAGTTGTACCTGTATTAAATTTAAGAATAGACGATTTATAGAATTAATCGGTTATAATTGAGCAATTATCGCATATCAGTAAACGAAAATTGAATTATTTCCCAATATCTTACAAGATTTTAAACACTCGATTATTTTAGTGTAGTTACTGATGAAGTACTTACCAAATAATAATTTACCACTCACCGTTTTTTTTTCAAAAATATCAAAATATTTTAATTCATACATATGTATAATCGTAAGTAGCTAATTTACATTATAATAATATACTGTATTTTCGCATAATATAACATATATGTATCTATAGGTATACATAATATATAACTAGGACACAGATTATTTAATTAAAAAAATTACTTTAAGACCTATAAGTTTTCAACAACGAAAAAAATTCCCCAAAGTAATGCAATTTTTTTTTTTTTTGAAGAAGAAGAAGAATACATATAATAAAACAATATAATTAAAATACCCACATATCTTATAAAAATCATTTATGATCTAAGAACTTTGAAAATACATCTAAATAGTGGATTACAGTTTTTTTTTTAGATTCTAAGCAAAGCAAAAATTTATTGGTTTTGTAATGATATGTATTTAGTTTTATATGTGTATTGTATATGTATATATTTTTTTGAGTATAAAGAGTCAAAAGGTAGTTTGGAAGTAATGAGATTTTCGATAAAAAATTAATATTAGATGGTACCTTTTTAAAGAGGTAATTTTTTGATTTTCCCAGTAGGTAGTTTTAAACGTAAAGAAAAATTGTATAACGAAAAAAAAAAATAAGAAGTCAGACAATTTTGCTCGTCGGATAGAAAACTCTTGGCTTATGTACTGAAATTGAAAGAAATGGTAAATAATATTATTTTCGATAAAATAATTTTGAGCAAAACTGTGCAAATTAGGAGTAAATCTATTGTATAAATCTACCCCAACCAGAGGGTGATTATAATACTTGATACGCGTAGCAGGTCAAATGGTAGAATAACATAGTAACTAGATAAAAAGATAAAAATTCCCATACTATTATAATGTTGGTGAAACTGTATAATTCTCTGTATCATTATCACTTAATCACACGAGATTTGGTAATCTAAAAGTTTTTTGGGAGATAATATTATGTTTTACAGTTTAACCAGTATAATAGTAGTTTGTGAATTTTTATCTTTTATCTGGTTACTATGTCCTTCTACTACTTGGCCTACCTCAGACGGTATCATGTATAATATACGATATGGCCTCTATATATTCTTACCCAATGACCCCAACCTATACTGTTAATTATACGTATATATTCAATATATTGTAAATTTAGTAATTCAGTATATGCATAATGCCTTAGGGTTATTCTTACCACCCCTTATTTAAATTACACCTATAGATTCTTTAAATCATCTATTAAATCCTAAAACCCTCAAAATCTATCATTTATTATAAATAGCCCAAATTGGATAACACCATTTAAAAAAAAATTAATAGCGTTAATATGGTAATAAAATACATATTTAGTGTAAACTAAATTCTTTAAAAAAAAACTAAAATGTTTAAAATTAACGACTTAAAACCTTCCAAATGTAAAATTGCTTTACTTGAATAAATTTTCAAAAAATATTTACGTACATTTTGTGTTTATTTTCATTTTTAGTGAAGTCCCTAGTATCACTATTTATAGAATATTATAAAGAAAAAGTTCTATTATGTACCTATCTAATTTGTTTGGTGTATTTTAAAATTCCGTCAAATTTTAATTTCATCTTTCTAGAAAAATCAAAAAAAAAATAAAAAAATGTTAAAATATCCAAAACATATTATGAAAATACACCTAAATTTCAAAAACAAAGAAAAATGCGTAGGTATACATAATATATAATACTTTTGGAAAGCATCTTTTGTCTAATGAATGAAATTTTGAAAAAGTTTTGCCACCTGAAACGTATTATAATTGTCACGCTGTAAATTTAAAATGTACAAAATTCATACTGCTAACGATAACGTGTAAACTCGAAACAGGATAGAACAATGTATATGAACACATACGGATAAACTGAAATTTATATGCGAAATTTCGGATTACATTATCGAAATTTATGAATAATATTTCGCAGAAACTTATGATGTCCCACGTATAATAATAATAATATCATTTATTGAAACAATATTATTATAATTTCTAATGTTATAATAATCGTTTGTTAACTATATAATATATACTCGTTATTTTCGTTATACGCGTAAACTGTCGTTGTAATTTATGAATGGCGCACGACAAACGTACGTATATTATGTATTATACAGGTAGTATTAATTTTAGTAAAGTACCTTTGTAAAGAGGTAATATTTTGATTTCCCCAGGAGATTTCTTAAACGTAAAGAAAAATTGATAAATAAATAAGAAGTCAGACAGATTTGCTCGTCGGATAGAAAACTCTTGGCCTATGTATTGAAATCGATAGGAATGGTAAATAATATTATTTTCGATAGAATAGTTTTGAACGAAACTCTGTGCAAATTAGGAATAAATCTATTGTATAAATCTGTCCCGACCAGAGGGTGATTATAATACTTGATACGCGTAGCCGGTCAAATGGTAGAAAAACGTAGTGACCAGATAAAAAGATAAAGATTCCCATACTATTATAATGTTGGTGAACCTGTATAAACGTATGTATCATTATCACTTGATCACACGAGATTTCGTAATCAAAAAGTTTTTGAGGAGATTTATACTATCTTTTAGAATTTTACAGTTTGAAAAAGTCCTTCTCAGGCGGTACCGTGTATACCTAATATTGTGCTACATAATACATGATGCAGTCGTGTGCAGTAAATGTACTTTTTTTTTTTCTCTCTCTCTATTAATCGTATAATAATAGGGATTTACGAGGAAATACAATGTAGTCGGTGAACGGAATCTTATGGAAAATATAATTCGTGACATTATGATATGAATACGTGACGTGCATGTCGCTATTTTTATACGGCCGAAACGCGTACCGGATAAACGGCGTTTAGAATTTTTCAACAAATTACCGTACAGGTGATGTGTGTATAGGTGTAATTACACGTTGAGGTACAATGTCATCGAACGTCTCGGTTACTAGTTCACTGCACCGTATACAATAATTATTACGAGTAATGTCATTATATTGGCGGGCAACGAGATTCCCACTTTCTCTTGAAAAATCATGCGACCGTACGGATTATAAATTAACGCCCGGCGACTTGCAGCCGTTCATTCTGTTATCCGACGTCGGAAAGCGTTAAAGAAAAACGACCGAAACATGTCGTCCCGCGGTGCCATAATCTGTGAGTAACACGCGGCGCGTTTGACCGCGTTTACGGTACAAGCGGTCATCTCGTATTCGCCGTATTATATACATATATATATATATATATTTGTAAACTCGAAATTGACTTTGTACTTTTTTTTTTTTTCTTTTTCTTCCAGTGTTTTCGTGTCTCTTAGTCTCGGCGTCGTCGGCTTTACAGCGGCTCGCCGAAGTGTACAAATGGTCATCGTTGGACTACACGTTCGTCAACGAGGAACACAGGAACTTCGCGCTGGCCAACGGCGAGTTCGTGCCGGAGAACAACTTGCCCGTCGGGATCGAAGTGTGGCGCAACAAATTATTCGTCACCGTACCGCGGTGGGCCAACGGTAAGATTTTCGCACGGTCTATGGGATTTTTCGGGTTTTTTTCGTTTTTTTTTTTTTTTTTTTTTGTCAAAATCCGTATATACCACACGTCATCGTTTTCCAACACAAATTAACTGTACACGCGTTACGAAAATCAACGGCGAAACCGAAAACATACGCCAAGAGTAGGTATAATATATTCGAAAGAAAAAAAAACCACTGTAAAGATACCTACTCGGTTAAGACGACATGCGTGCGTCGGCGCAAACGATTGTCAATGAAAAACTCACGTTAGCGGTTCTCATTTTTAACAGCTTACAAATATCTTAGAAACACGAAACAAATCACAAATTATAGATTACAACAATATGCACTATCTTGTGCTTTACGGAGCTTTTTTGTACGATATCGTTTCACGTTTCTAAGTTATTTGTCTAAGTTGTTATAAATGAAAAATGCAAAAGTAATATTTTCAATGAAATTGTATTAATTCATAAAAAACAACCATAATAAAAAACGATATAGTAATAGGACTAATAATTATTAGTCATTTTAAATACGCATATAAACATTTTTCAGTTTTCATTTTTCTTAAAATTTTCTGAAAATTGCATATAATATAGAACCCCTTAACAATGGTTGACATCCTCTTAACCTAAAACGATATATAGGTACGCGTATACATAATATACTTATTATATCCACTATATACGTAGTTTTCTCCGTATACGCTTTTATTTCATTTTTTAATCTATTAACGATATACTATGGATATTAATTTCAGCTTGAAAATTTTAACGGACATTGACATGTATCAACCTGCATATGTACGATTTATGCCTCGTATGGCAAGCAGAATACATATAATAATTCCTTACATCGTAATAGTCCCGACATAGAAATGAGTATTTTGATTTATTTCTCGATTTATTTAGCCAAATATATATTATTTAAGAATTTACAGTTTAAATCATAGGTTTTAATTAATAAATTCGAAAGTTAATATAGTTTTAACAAACAGGGTACGTGGATATAAAGTTGTCTTTTATGAAAAAATATAGAATTAAGTGTGCAGATAACTTTCTGAAAAACAATTTCATAAAAATTATTTATATTTACCGAAATATATAGCCTGGTTTATGATAATAATAAATCATCCTGTATATCTATATACTATACTGTAATACATTCTCAATGTTAATATTTCGGTAGAAAATTAGATGAACTACGTAAATCTCTAAATATTTACAGGTATATAAAATGAGTAAATTTTACGAGTAAATTATAATATTTAAATTTATTTAAATAATACATAAAGGATAGGTAACATAATGCAAAAATCGTAAAATAATAACAATTTAAACGATCTGGTATCCTGAAATGTCTAATGTCTAAGTTTATCAATATTGTCACTTTCAACAAATACATCTAAGCCAGGTGCGTACTTATAGAAGAGCTTGTTGGGGCTACAACTCCCTAAAGTTATGAAAGATTATGTGAAAAATAAATTTCATTTCAGTTAAAAATTGTTAAAATTGTTAATACAAATTAAAATATTTAGATTGTGAGCCTAAAAATGTAAAATATAATTTAGAACAATACAAAAACTCAATTAGTTTTGAATGGTCACGGAAGCAGGAAAAGCAAATTAAATTAAATTTCTGTAAAATGTAAAAATAAAACTCAATTTGATTATAGTATTTTAGATTATAGTATATAGTATTTTAAGACACTTGCGGAGCATAAGCTAGGTGGTGTTTACTCACATTTTCTCATATTTTATAATAATATATTTTTACGAATCAAATTAATATTTTATATTTATTTCTTAAGATTAATTTTATAAGGCAAAAAATAGAATATTCTAATTTTCAAGGATTAGAGTTGGTTCCTCCCGAACATATTTTGGAATATGAGTTTGGTCTGAGCTATTTAAAATAAATTGCATTATTCTTAATATACTCTTATAATATTATATACACAATTATGTATAACGTAATTAACAAAATTTACATATTTTTTTCAGTTTACAAAATAAATGATTAGTTTGTTGTATAATATGGACCTATAGAACAACTGTTTGAAATTCATTTATAAATTACTTTTACCTACTTACCTACTTTTATTTAACTATCAGAAATAGTTAAAATGTAATAATATAAGGAAATGTAATTTTTCGATTTATCTCGTAAATTTAAATATATAAATTAAATTATGAGTTTGAAGTTCAGTGATAAAATTGAAAGAAAATACGACATCGTTAAAAGGACACATACTATTTATTTGCTAGTTAGAATAAGTTAGTTTAGGATAGATAAACGTTACTCGGTTAGATTGCAGAGCCAGTGGTATTATATTGAAATTAACAAAAACTATATAATATTTTCGAAATCAAAAAATGATTTAGAGTTTAGACAACTTAACTAGGTATGTATTGTGTTTATTTCACGTAGAAACTTTACGTTTATAAAAAAAAAATAATTTAAGTTAAAATTTTGGAGGACTTTATTTTGTGATACTTGTAATTAAACTAATATCTATTATCTATAAATATTCGAACCGAGAATTCCAAATCCGATCGTAAAAAAAACTAAAATGAAATAAATACATTTCAAACTTTAAACGTCTATATAAAACAACTTACGAGTTAACGTAAAAATAAATAACACATAGGAACTTCGATCTCCGTACTCTCTATATACTCTTCTTGTCAACACTTTAAAAAGATTATAGTTTATGGACCGAAGTTCGTTATTTGATTTATATACATCAACATTTTCAAGACAATATTTCATACTTGGTTATAAAAAATAAAATGCTATTCTTACCATTAAATAATCAAAAGTATATATATATATGTTATTTTAATGTGAAGATATCAAGGGAATTATTGTGAAACATTACTTTAAAAAATAATAATAATTAAAAAATGAAAATATAATAATATAATAAATACATGATAAAATAATAATAATTAATATACACCACGTATGACTATACTATATTTCGACTCGCTTGTTTATAACGGTTAATTTCCATACAACGTTATTATTATTTGAACAGGGACTTTTAAAAATGATATTTTTTTTTTTTTTTTATTTACCTTTTTTTTAATATTTGTAAACATTTAGTTTTTACGTTCTCTAGTTACCTACGTAATATTGTACACGCGTTTATTTATTTCTTAATGATTTTTTTTTTATATATATATCCGTATACCTATACATAATATCGATGTTATAGAGTATTCAATCCCGTTTTCAGTTTCAGATTTTCGTCCGAAAACTTGCGTTTTTGTTTTATGAAACGGTTATACGTTTAAATAGATAATAATGTTAACATATTAAACGATACGCCGAGAGATGGTTTTAAGGCACATTTCCTTTATGGTTCAGAAATGGCGAGAAATGTAATTCCACGCAACCGTTTTTGCGTATACAGACGAAAGGAGTTGATCGGTGTGTATATCCTTCGACTATTGTTATTTTATTACCGACTGTGTGAATTTCCCAAGAGTGAAATGTAAATGTATACGCTAGAGGAAGTGTCCTTTTACCCTACCTTATCCTTAAAAACCGTACTACAGGTCTCCCTGGAACCATTGGTATAAAAAGAGCGTTTAAAAATTTTGTTCTTGCACATCGCTGTTATATATATATATATATACTGCTCTATTCTTGTACGCTTCCCTTCCCGATGGCACGAAATGAAATGATATTTGCATAGCATGTGATAAAAGAGGTATATAATATCATTAAACAAAATGTGTAAAGTATCGTATTTATATTTCGAATCAGAGTCGTATATTTGGAGAAATAAATTAATATAATATATATACTCATATTTCGTTAAGTGTATATATATATGTAATATTACATAGTTTAGTCCAAATATTGATAGTATCCGGGTAAACGGCCGAATTTGAATTATGATTAGGATTTATGTCGAAATTGTTTTAAGTCGATTTACATATAACTGATAATCGTGTCCTTATTATTTACATAATCCAACATTTGAGTCATATTTACAATTAAAGAGGATTGATATTTATTTACACTATAATATTATTAATGTTGATGATTTTTTTTTTTTACGGGACATCTTTGACGATTCTTTATTCCTAATGTGTTTTGATTACTCACGAATCTAAATAATTCATTTTTTTTTCAGTTTTTTACAAATCTCGATAACACTCGGGAATTTATTATTTTTTCTTTATAATTTAGAAAATTATTATATTTATTTAACAACATTTTTTTTTAATTTACAATTTATATTGACTAGGTATTGCAATTTAACCTTCGTACATACATTTCAATAAAAAATAATGTACATTACGCTGAAAAGAGTAATTTATATTATTTTAATGATATTATTTATGTTTTTAGGTCATTAATTTTCAATTAATTTAAGGGCATTTTTGTGTTTTTAGGTCAAAAATACAATTTTTAATGCATTTGTATAAGCTTATTTAGGTATAGGGCATATACACCTGGGCTCAAATAATAAATGAACATTAACATAAACCTATATAATATATATATGTCTATATATCTAATAATGTAATGAATATTTTACCGGATAACGCGTATTTTAAATGCATTAAAATCGCATAATATAATCAAAGATTGGAATTTATGTTTTTGACAATTTATAATTACGAGTTTATTCAAATGATGGATATAATTATACAATGCAAACGATTAATTATACACCTATAGACAAACAGGTACCTATTTTATTTTTTGGTAATAACTATTGTGCCGTTATACTATTTGCTTATACCAATATTACAAATGAATAAGTACGCATTTGAACAGTAAAGAAAAATATATGTAAATGATATTTGGATTTGTGATTTATTTATTTTTATGATTTATATAAATAATTTTTCCATTTAAAACTATTTTCAAACAATATTTCATTCGGTTTAAATAATAATATTTATTATTTTATTTTTTGATATCATATTGACAGATGTATTTGTTGGACAAATAAAAAATTGACTTACACATAAAAACCATTAGGAATCAGTCAGGATGATACAAGAAAAAAATTTAAAAATATAATATATCAACCCCTTCCTATTATATAGTATATAGTGCAGTGGGTGATTTTTTGGGGCATGTTAATGGTACAATCAATCGCGTGGGACATGTCCTATGGATTTTAAACCGAGTTATCCATTATTCTTCAAACATTTCACAAATTTGACCTTATTTTTTTAAACAGTAATTTATCCATGACTCTATAATTGCATAATAATTAGGTATGTCAAATATTTATTGAAATAAATATGCGTAATTTGCACTATATAAAGAAATATTATAATTAATTCGAAACGCAAACCTTTTTATAATATATATATTGCAGAATAAAATAAAATTTTAAAAATATCATTATAATATAAAATAGGTAAATATAATTTAATAACATCAACTTCTATTTTTATTTTCACTGTTTTGTTATTCTTTTAAGTATCTACAAGACATGTTTTTATTTATTATATACAATCGAAAATATAACGAAACAGATATATTACATGGGTCATAATAGGTATAACGAAATATCGATGAATAAATAATGGTTTTTATTTACTAGAACGGTCTGTTCGGAACTGTTCTCTAATACTGAATATTAGTATTCAAATATATATCAATTAAACAAAATATAAGTACTGTGTCAATAGGTGCATTTAATTAATTTATATTTGTAGAGTAATAAATAAATAGACACAAGTATTTTAACTGAAAAAAGTACTATTAAATATTGAACCCTGTAAAACCATGTTGTACATTAATCAAATAACATAATACTACGGTTAATCATTGAAACATTTTATGAAATAAATAAATAAATAAAACCGCATAATATGAATGTCATCTTAATTTTCTCATTAAATATACATAGGTACCTATATGGATTTTATATTTACTGGATTTCGAAAATTATAGACGATGCGTATAAAAAAAATATGTGTATTATGATAAATATAAGTACTGCATATAATATATCAATAAAGGATTACAGTACTATAATTAATGTACTAGGGTCAAGTAACAGGTATAATATGACGACAATGAAAAATATATAGAAAAAAAATCAACTTGCGTTGTATTGAAAAAAAAAACAGAATTCAACGACCTCGTGTCTCGTCGGATCAATTATTATTTCCTTAACCTTGACTGGACCTTAGGATGAAGAAATTATATCAGATAATAAAGTTAAATAAATACCAATGTAATGAAGGGTTTCGATGTCACCGAAAAACTAAACATAAACGTACACTCAATTCTGTAATACATATTAATGTTGCACAACATGATTCGTTTGAGTCAGTGGTTCAGTCATTCCACTTTTAGGCCAAATACTGAATATTAACCTTCGACATCAAGTTATGACGTTTCTGCGTCGGAAATCTCTTACCGGTAACCAGGTATACCATTATTGTATGTCGAGTGTACTTATGTAGGCCATGTTTGCACGCATTCTAAACGAGTAGGTACCTATAGGCATTGTACGAAACGTGTTACCTAACGTCACCCCAACGATTTAATATAGATTATATTGATATATTTCACACCTAATATTACGTATTTTCGTCATATTTTCGTGGGTTTAAACTTGACATCAAATAATATTTTACCACGACGGAGGAAAAATGGTTGGGAAAAAAAGTAATCAATGTTCGACATTTTACAGTATGTAGTAACAGAGACAATTTGTGTATACATATTTTCGGTAATCTTTTAGGAAACTGTCAAAATTGAATTTTTTCAAACATAATTTTTTGAACAATCGATTCCTGCAGAATGAAGTTTTTTGTTGGTAAAATACTCTATATCTATGATTAAAATACAAAATATACGTTGAAATAATTATTAACAATATTATCGTGATTCCTATTTATTCTTAATAGTTTCCGTAGAAAAACATTTCCTACTTTAATTGTTCCTAAATAGTTTAGTTTTCAGATTTCTAGAAACAAAAATTATTCATTATTTAATATTTTTGACTTATCTGACTATGATTCAATACATATAATAGTTATCAATATGCGAGTAAAATATCCACTCGAAAATTTTAGTACGTTTCATCATACTAATTAATTTTATACTAATAATGTTATTATTTATTTTATATGTAAATGAAAATATAAAACAAGTTTACATAGGTATTAAATTAAAATAAATGCCGAAAGAAAAGACTTCGGAAAATATAATTTAACTGAAAAAATGTGATTTATATTTAATCAGTATTTAAAGAAGTTGAATGATATATTAACAACTTTACAAGTTTTGCACTATAAAAATACTAATGTCTAAAGTGGAAAAGAAAACTCGAGTTAGCGATATTTGACTTAGGTATTTTATGATGTTAACAAGATAATTTCAAATTTAAACATCGTTTTGGTTCACTCACTTCAAATGTATATATGACATTTATATATTAAATATATTATATTTACAGAATTTGATATAAAACCAACGTCATATTATTTATTATTATTTCAGATTTAAATTAATTTAAATTTGAAATAATCATTTTTGCACAAAGGTTACTCAAAAACATTTATCTGTGATTATTTTAATATCTTCATTTTTACTTTTAGATTCTGAGTGAAGTGAAAAATGCATTGATTTTAAGGGCATGTATTTATTTTATGTCCATATAAATATTTTCGTGTAGAAGGAGTAGGATAATCTTCGTGTAAAGAACTTTTTTGATAGCGAATTGAATCTAGTTAGTATACTTTGAAGTATTTATACTCAATTTTCCTAGTAGTTGTCTTAAGCGTAAAGAGAAATTACATTTTTCAATGAAAATATTTTATATGTGTGGGAGAATTAATACAATTATTTTTTTTATAATATAATATTTACCGAACTTCGCTCAGATACAAATGCAAATGCAATGATATATCTTTGCTTACAAATTTAAAATAATAATAATATACTATTTTGTCCAAGGACTCAAATTACGATAAACATATTCCACTTTCTGTAACTGGATGAATTTTTATTTTATTATTAAGCATTTCAAAATTATTGAAAAAGAAAATCAAACAATTATTACCTATAATGAATTTCCAATAAATAAATTAATACAACATTTTGAGCATAAATACTGTCCACAAAAATTTATTAACAGGGAAAAATACATAATTCTTAAAATATATATATCTTCCACTCCGTTAAGGTTATCAAGTTATATACAAAATATTAATAGTTGATTGATATTGCAACAAGTATTTTTTTAATAACGTTTTTATATATATATATATATATATTAGAATATATTTTGTATTATTATTGTACGCGAATGAATGGATTAAGTGAATTGGTAATAAAAAAAATAAAAAATGTTTGTACAAAATCATATTATTAATATGCTATTAAAATAATTGAACGGCGAAAAGTCACCCAATATTATACCGTAAAAGTAGTTATTACAAAATAAATAAAAAAAAACCGAAGAAAACATTATTGTATATTATAAAATAAATATTAACATTAATCTCGATGGTATAATTATTTTTAATAAGTATTCAAGTACGAATCGCGTAGAACTTATAATATCCCTAAACTTGTTGAAATTTCCGAAAATCTGACGTTTTGTTATTAAAAGAGAAAGAGTTTATAGTTTTCGAAAGAATTCCAATTACAAAATATCAAAATTCGGTAACAGTGTCAACACTGTGGACGAGGTGTTTTATAGCGTTCGTGGAAAAACAATAATCCAAAAAGTAAAATGACAAAGGAGCGGAAACGTAGTCCAAACTAAAAGCGCTGGTAACTGGGATAATGCACGACATAAAAAATAACTATATAAATGCAACATGTTGAATAAAATGAATGAATAAATAAAATAATTATGTATTGAAAATAAACATTTATTTATTATTATATTATTATAATTGTATAGTATCATAATAATTAATTTTAAATAACCCCTTCATTTACATAATAAATTAAATATATAAAGATAAAATTACTGTTTCAAAATTTTGTTAAAAATATTAAGGAAAATAAATTTTACATTTTAAAATTTAACAAATAATAATACTATATTTTATAATACGAGTAATATATAACACCATGGTGAACATTGCAATTTTTTTCTAACGTCTATTCAATTTGGGTGACATTATTGTAGCACAAAATGGATATAAATGGATATTAATTAATTTAATTGGATATAAATATAAAAATAAATACTTCTTGATATTTCCTGCAAAGTCATCATGTGAATTGATATACTCGTATCACGTCATTTTAACTCATTATCGCGTGATTTTGACGCTTACTTGTCAGCGTGTCATCTGATGTCACCACAATTAAGAAAGTGATTTAACACATCGATTTGTATGAAGATTTTATGGGGAATATCATGAAATATTTATTTTACAATTTTTAATAATATTCTAAGAAATAGGGTAAAAACCCCGGTGTTTCAAAGTAGAATACAATTTTCAAAAATTTCGGCATCGAGTAACCTCACTAAGTATCATACTAGTGACGATATTAATTTTAAAACACTCATTATATTAAATTCCGTTATTAGTATAAACAAATTCAGTGACATGACACTATATATTTTTAAATTATGTTTTCTAACTTAAAAGCTTGGAATTTTAGATGTTATTCTTAGAATATTGCTATAAATGTAAAAATGAATAGTTGATGATATTCCTGTAAAATTCTCATACGCATTGACGTGTCACACCAATTTTTCATTACGTTGACATCGGATTTCACTTAAACATCAAAATTGCTCGAAAATGTACAAACATGATGAGACATATGGATTCGTATGGGGATTTTACAAAAAATACTAATAATACGATATTATTTAATTTTACATATATATCTTATAAATAAAAATGAAAATACCTAGGTTTTGAAGTTATAAAAACGTATTTGTACATTCAAATTTTCGGTATTCATCTTAAAAATATCTTTTATACGTATTATAGTCAAATAATTATTTTTGTGTTTCTAAAAAAAGGTGTCAAAAATAACGTATACAAAATGAAAAAAAAAAAATATTCAATAAACAAAAAATTATTATGTATCTCATATTTCGTATCTGGAATCGCCATGTTGCCTCGTGTTAATCGTTCTAAAAACAAACTGAAATCCTATCTCTAATGATGAACACATATATTGCACCGTGCAATATTTTGTTGCATTTATATGCATGGAATATTTCACGGGAACGTGGAACATCATAGATCGTGTTGATTTTACGTGAATGCAATGTTTGTATTTGCTGTCATTAGTGAGCTGCTATATTTCTGTTTCTTTGACATATCTCGGCAACATTGGATAGGTAATGATATATTTTATATATTATGACATTAACAACGCATATTATAAAATATACGTTGCAGTGTAGTTTGTCGTCAATGCGACATTACGATTTTATATTAACAACAATCTTATAAGATATCGCGTCGGTATAATTTTTGTACTATATGGATCCAACAATAAACCACAAACGTCAAGATAATGTTAATAGTGGACGAATGAAATATATATTCGTATGAAAAAAAAAACCATAGGATATGGCACCGATGATGATGTTATTTGGTAATTTTTTTTTTTTTACCGAACCCAAATGCAATGTAGCGGTGTAATATCAACTTACTTAGCACAGTGGAATGTTTACAACGTTGTGTTTCATTAGTACAATATATACCGTTTAAAAACAGGGGTAAAATAATTGATATTTAATTAATTTGTGTATCATTTTCCGAACAAATTATTGGCAGAGACATTTTGTTGTTGGTTTTTTTTTCTTCGTTGTTGTTGTCTCAAGACGATATAATTAACGTATAACAAAGCGAATTCCTTTCCCGGCTTTTTATCCCATTGAAAACCGCCGGAACTTTTGGCAGAGGCGCTAAAAATTATGAGCCCCGTCATTGTTTGCCGTTCAAGTTTTTACTTTCGAGATAATTATTTTCGCATCCCGAGCTTTTTACGCTAAACCAATACCCCCTCTCTCATAAATGAAAAAAACTCTCATTTTGCAAACAATATTCTTATCCGCTTAATCTTATTTCTCGGCGGTGACCTCTCTCCTTTTCTCCTCATTGACTTTGTAATGTATGCACATTATATTATTATTACTACTCGTATTTTTCATTTTATTTTTGTAACGTCATCGTACTTATATATAAGACGGTAAGGTACGAAACTTGATACTTTTCTTATATATTTTATAATCTATTTTTTTTTTTCAAATTATGATATTATAGCGATACCTATTTTAATTATTTCAGAGGTTCTATGGGAGTTATTGAAATATAATATACGTTCGTAATTTTAGCTGACCATATTTATTGGTGTTTTAAATTGTCTGTAATAATATTTGTAATTCAAAATGAATATATATACTTGTTTCGAGTAAAACTATACGAAATTTAAATAAAAATTTAGTATTATTTTCTAACATGTTTGAGTATTCTATACACAACTATATAGATTATAACCATTGTTAAATGTGTGTAAATATTGTATATTTTTCCATAAACGATTGAATTATTCGATAAAAGTCGATGAATAGAAAATGCGCGGAATAAAATGCATATATATGTACACTGAAATAGTAAAATAAAAGTAACATATTTACCGTTCACGTATATATATATATGATTCCAAAATGACCGACCCTATAGTACGCGTGAATTTTTTCCCCTCTTTTCGAGCTAGCTCATACGTGATTCTCGAATGCGTGACATGCCCGAAATCCACTAGTACACCATTTGAATATGAATTTCCTATGCATATTTAACTGATTTATTTGATAGTAAAATAAATATATATATAATATACCGTATTTGTATTATATGAGAGCGAGTACGTTTTCAAAGTTTCCTTATACATAAAAATGTACACTTTTTAATATTGTTTATGTTTTTGTTTTGTGGTAAAAACTATATTTTCCCGTATTTTCGAAAACAATAATGTATTTAACAATATTTACAATAATAATAATAATAAAACCTGACCTAACCTAACTAAACCTACACAATGTTAGATTATTATAATTTAATATATACATACATAATAAATATGAGTATTTATACTTGAAAACTAAGTTAGATGTTCAATTAGTTTATAAATATAATTACATAACTGTATATTATTATGTGATCACCATATTGCGTCCCGTTGTTATTTGATATTATTTATGTTGATAATTTTCTCGTTTTTTTAAAAACAAGCCCCATTTATTTCCCATTTTTTTTTTTTTTTTTAATGCCTACCTATTTTAATACAAATTAAAATTGCAGATACATAAAAAAGAAATCATTATGAAATTGGTGCATTTTTATAGTTTGTGGCAAAATTACCTTCTTTTCTTCTTTTTTATTATTTGTTGTTTTTAGGGCGATTTCTTAAATTTTGGGAAAATGATCGTGAATATTTTTTTTTTTGTTTATTTACTTAATTTTAAAAATTCAATTAGAATGGTGATAAAAAAAAAAACTATTGGTTGGTGGGAGGGTAGATTTGGACCAAAATGGTCCTGTTTTTCATTTAATTAAATATGGTCTTCCCAAGGTAGGTATATACTGAAAGCGCGAACAAATGACGTTTGATTTTTGTTACTATTCTGAACGTCTTTACACGTACTTAAAAGCGTACGGTATATTACAAAATACAATATTATATTTAGACGTTTGGTATAACTGGACAAAATCGTAATATAAAAAATTTGGATGATCTGCAAATCGGTATTCATGAAAACACGTAAGAGATGTCGATTGGCCGACCTCAAATAGTTGGGAGAGAAGGCAAAAGATGAGAAGAAGAAGAAGAAGAAGAAGAAGAAGAAGAAGAAGAAGAAGAAGAAGAAGAAGAAGAAGAAGAAAAAGTAAAAGAAGAAATAGATGAAGATGAGAGATGTCGACTTTACCGCGAGTTTATATGAAAAATATACGTAACATTTTCATGAAAATGTTCAATCGTTAGACGACATCAAAAAATATTGAATATTCTTTTCCGTTTTCCATAGATCAAAGAATGAAAATTTCATATTGTACGAAAACGTAAATACGGTGTATGCGAGCCGTCTCCGAACGAATAATATAGCAGAATACCGAATGAATTGCTAAAAGGTTAAAAGTGTTGTTCACCGAATAATACCGCTGTGTACCCGTTTATTTGTGCAGCATTTAATTGTTTCCTCGGACAAACAATCGTGTTGTATATTGCTCTAACACGGCTGTCGTCACACTGGTTCGCGGGTGAATCGAAAACAAGGACCGACGAAACCTTTAAAATTGTCGAAAAACATTTTTAACCTAACCGAGGAATCCGCAAACAACACGGACCATTGACATTCACTATGTATATATATATATATGTGTGTTATATGGTCGCAGTAAAATGTACAAACGGCACAGGTCTGGTTTTGAAAACAGTACAGTTTAAATAGGTTTACAACAATGTTTACACACGACCCGTACTAATTGGTCGATTTGGTCGGTCTATTTCCGATGGTTTCTAATTTGTTCACAGACGACGAATCAACAACGTCTTTGTAGACCACCGCACGTGTCTGCTGTCGGGTATTTTTCACAAAAAACAAAAAACAAAAAAAAAAAATGAAAAAATGAAGAAAACCACATCTCAATAACGTAATTATACCGCCGAGTCGAAGATTTGTAGATACTCTTGGAAGTTAATTCTAAATGTCCAAATGTGATAAGGAAAAAAGGATATTATGAAAATAAAAAAGAAACATTGAACCCGTTATCGTTCCAGAACATCGGTGATAATTATTACTCTCGTTATCAAATTGTTGTACTTAAATTGTTATAATAATGCCAAGGACCAGTTATTAAGATTATATAGTACCTACGAGTTTAAAACGAATTTTCGTTCTACGTCGTCCACGTTTTTTTTTTTTTGTCAAAATCCACCCCCACGATTTTTTCTTCAATCATAAGGGTGTCTTAATAACACTTTTAAAACCCCAACATATTCATGTCGGTGCCTTAAAGCCGTTCTCAATTTCTTTAAGGTCTTTTTTCAAAACTTTATTCCCTTTTTTCTAAAATATGATTCTTGTGACATATCTGATCTCTTGTCGATGATTAACATTCGTATTCGGTTTTAACCCATCAGAAACCACCGATTGTTCAAATTTCTGTGCACATAATCGTACCCCCATT
Source organism: Pemphigus obesinymphae (assembly GCA_025469235.1). NCBI lineage: Eukaryota > Metazoa > Arthropoda > Insecta > Hemiptera > Aphididae > Pemphigus > Pemphigus obesinymphae. Next base: position 25,367 of record JAIPRL010002693.1, on the reverse strand, counting down.
CACAAAATGTTACGCCACAATAATAATTCTAATATTAATCTATAATCTGGTTCTAAGATTATTAAAACTTATATTCATATCTTACTGTAATACCTCATCTTGTTTACTATTGTCTACTTTTGTTTTGTACTTAATGTTAATATCACTAATTTCTATTCTATATACTATAGCAAAAAAATTCTGATTAAGCGTTTTTTACTAATAAAGAAAATAATTAATAACAAGAATAGCCATGGATTAAAAAGTAATATATTAATTTTACTTCCATAATACCCTTCCTTGCTTCATTGCCTATATGTGGTGTTTCAAAAAACTGCAGGGAGTGTGCTAGGATAGTCTATTTAGTTGATATATATTTTATACATATATATATATATATGTTAAAACCAATTAAAGTAAAATATATATATATGCGGGAAAGTGCTTAAAAAAAGTTTTTTTTGGAAGAGAGAGGAGTTTTATATATATATTATTTTGTATTTTTTTGTTTTTCATATACATGACACATATTTACACACACTTATTTTTTAAATGTTAATTAACGTTATCATAATTTTTAAGTCGTTTAAATTTAAGGAAGGTGTGAAACAATCTGATATCCCCCTAATAACGCACTTATTTATATTTGTTATAGTAAGTAATTATAACCCCTAATAATATACAATCCATATAATATTTATGTAATAATATAATACGACGATTTAAACTCAAGAATGCAGTTTCCAACTGATGATAATATGCAGTATATATATTTGATCCCATTTACTATTAATTTAAAATGTTTAACATGATATAATCCTTTAATATCAATTACTCTGAAAATTATTTGTATTACCTATCTGCTGTATTTATTAGGGAATTTTTAAATCAATAAAAATTGGTTTTGGTTTTCAGGAGTTCCTTCAACATTAAATTACATACCGTTGGACTCAAAATCGACGGAATCGCCAAAATTGACACCATACCCGAATTGGGCATACAACAAAGAAGGTAACTGCGACGGTTTAACCACTACGTACAGAATAAAGGCAGACAGCTGTAACAGACTTTGGGTTTTGAACTCTGGTACCGTCGGAATTGGTAAGTCTCTTTGACAATCTTCGAATTAAATATTAAAATTTATATTTATATAAAAAAAATTCAATTCTGCAGCATACAGATATTACAAGGGTCGGATTTCAATGCATTTTCATATATTTTATTTATTTTTTTTTTTTGTAGTACGTGACATGTCATGTCTAACATGGTACTTTCTAAGTTCAGATGCCTCCTATTTACAATTTATTTTCGTATTATTTTTTTTTTTTTTTGCATTTATTGTTCATTTTTTTCTAATTTTCTAGAAATATGAAAAAACTATAGCCTAGTTTAAAAATTATTTTATTTTTTAATAACTTTTTAAATATTGAACAAGATGTAATCTAAAAATTAAGATTTTAGGAATATATATTGTAGATTATTCACAGTTTTAAGATCATAAATACTTATTATTTGGACATTTTTTGTTTAAATTTGTATCTATCATAGGTATTTATCAAATATAAGAACAATTATTTACATTAATTTAAGAACAAAATAATTCAAACTCTACAGACATTCCGAATTTACGACGAGTAAACACTAATTAATAATGTACGAGTATTTACCTAAACCATACGTAATGCATTTCAGGGAAGATATATTTGGCAAAATTTAAAAATATTTGATATATAGATGAGTGATTTTGAATGGGTATATAATAATAAAAAGTACACAAAGAAGGTTGAGTTTTACGCATATTTATACACATATTTAAAATTTTAATTCAACGCATAATTTTTACGCAATACGTTGTCTTTAAATTTTACTGTATTTGTATGAAGCGTTTTTGTCTTAAATGTGAATTTCCTGAAATGCGAACATCGTCGTTTTTTTCGACGTCTGTAGAGTAATTTTCAATTACAGACTCGGATTTTTTCTCGGGTGCGTCTTCTTTTTTTGCCACAATTTTTTTTTCATTTTCGATTTTTGTTTCCATATAAATTTGACGATGGAATTTTACGTGACTGTTCACACAATTGAATCAGTGGCGGTCATTTATCAGCCAAACGTTTCCACCGGGAATCTGAGAGAGTATAAAGTCCCCGCTGCCACCATCCGTTAGTCGCATTCAGTTAGCTTATACTTTTCCACGTATCACTGCGAGATTAAGATGCAAGGAAGCGTTTAGAAGGAAACGGAGGACGAAAGGGACTGAAAAGCTGCAGTGTGGCCAAGTAACTACCAATAAACCATCGTCCCCGTCCATTTAGACATGGCAATTGATAGCCGTTAATTAATCAGAAGGTGTGCAGGTCTCGCACAAATAATAATTGGATCGAACAATAATTATTGCCGCTCCTGATGGTCAGAAAATACAATATTTTTTCACAACGAACAGTGTAGATTTTCAAATATATTTTTCGCATTATAAATATATACTTTCTAATACATTTTTGTTCTGTCCTTTGTAATTGTATTTTATTCAACATAAAGTACATGAAAAAAAAAATTGGAAAAATATTATTAGAAAATAATATCATTTATAAGGTATTTTCGTACGATTCAAAGAATATTTTATTATGTTATAAAACACTCCCACAATTTTGATTTTTCTCCCTGAGTCCGCATAAAATTAAGTGCATATATTCGGACATTTGAAAATTGGCATTTTTAATGTTTGTAAAAATCGAGAAAATTAATAAAAAAAAAAAAAAGTGAAAATAAGTCATTCTAAAGTAGATTTCACGACAATAATTCACGTCAGTTTTCAGAATCCTGATCGCGTCATCGCTGGTATATTGGAAGTAAGATTTAGCGTTATTTCAAAATAATACGGTAGCCGTATTTATTGACATATGCCCGTGAGTGCGAGCAAATAACACCGTCGTTATTATGCCGGACGTATTTGCATATACTAAAAACCAAATATATCTGCGATGTCAATAAAAATATAGATTAATTTAATAATATGATTGTTAATATACATCCAATAAAATGTTTGTTGATTTGGAAATAAAATATATGCTAATTTAACAGTAAAATAACAAAACGTATTATTAATTTAACAATATATTTTATCAATGTATTAGGTAAAATTGTCCAATTGACTACAAATTGATTTGAATTAACAAATATTTTCCTAATTCAATAATTATAAATATTTTGTGTTCACTTATTTTTTTCTTCTTCGTAGAACAAACGGCCATTTGTTAATAAAAATAGTCAATTTAAACAGAATATTTTTTCAATTTAATAACGTATTTTATTATAACAATAAAATCTGTATTAATTTTAGAAATTATTTTTATTAAATTATAACTTATATATTTTGTGAAATTCACAAAATGAACTTGTTATTGCAAACATATTTCTTTATAAATAGAACAATATATACATTAAAATGATGAAAATCTTATTATTTCAACAAATATTAATTTGTTAAAATTTGGTTATTGCATATTGTTAATTCTACCAATGATACAAATATCATTGTTCAGTGTACTGTACTCATACAAACGCACTGCGTACCGTAAAGAAATCAAATAATTGCCAACACACGACCCCTGAACGTATTCCAATCCCTCTTAATATATATATATGGATATGAATTTTGAAAAAATATAATATTATGTACAATAAATAATTGTCGCGCACTGCAATGTGTATAATATAGGTAATACGACGAAACAAGTATGTCCGTACGCCATCCACGTGTTCGACCTGACCACAGACAAGGTACTGAGGAAGTACACTTTGAGACCGGAAGACACCAACGCCAATACATTCATTGCTAATATCGCCATCGACATCGGCTCCAAAGGTTGCGAGGATACGTTCTTGTACGCGTCCGATGAACTCGGCTACGGTCTGATATCGTACAGCTGGGAGCTGAACCGATCCTGGAGGCACACTCACAGCTTTTTGATGCCTGATCCCTTAGCCGGAGATTACAACATTGGCGGTATGATAATAGACATTTTTTGCACGACATCGGTTTAAAAAGGACGAATCACTTATCATTTAGTCGTTATCGCCCGACGTTATCATTTATTTACGTTATCAAATTGAATTTTCAGTTTATTTTCTTTAATATTAAAGATGTGTTGGTACTTAATAAACTGGAAATCTAATTTAAACTACTGCACTTTAGTTGCATTAATTGTAAAGCGATATGTTGCATCAATCAAACAGACATTACCATACTGTCATTAAATTTATTTTATTTATCTACATTTAATTATGTAATTTGTAGATAAATATTATATACATATTTTAAAATAATAAATGAAAAGTTGCTATGTTTAACAGCAAACACAGCAAACTGTATGCTACTATTTAAAAGCAATAAATTAGGATTATTGAACATAATTGGCATATACAAACTTATATATATTATAACTATACAGTATACAAATATAACTTTTTATGCTTTTTTAGTAATTTTCTATGTAATAAGTGTTATACAATTTGTTTAGTTTATTGTCTATTAAGAACTTAGAAAACCCAATGATAATTGTACAAATGTAAGTTATTCTTGGTGCTTAAAATAAATTACTAAACATAACCATATATTTATTTCGGTTCATATAGAATGATCCCCCTACTCATACAAAAAGTTGATTTTCTCTGAATTGTACAAAAAATTTTAATTGTCCAGCAACTATGGTTATGATTAAATTGAAATATTTTCAAGACTAATCAATTGAATATAATTCTAACTGGAGAATAGAAAGTTAAAAAACAGGTAGACTAACATTATAATCATTGTTATATACTAAGCTATTAAAATTAGTATTTTTTAAATTTTATAAATAATAAATATAAATAATTATAATAACTATTGTGAAATATTTATGTTTGCTATTAAAATTTTAGAGAATAAATTATATTTCTGGTTTGTTAGGTGCATATTTAATAGATAATTTATTTTTTTAATTCCTAGTTAATGGAAAAGTTGTACCCATCTATGATATTAAAAAAAAATAAATTGAAAATTCAGTTTGATAAAAAAAAAATTATAACGTTGGGTGATAACAACTAAATGATAAGGCGTTGCTCTAATGTCCTACGTATAGACTCGTCCAGTTGAACACTCCGTTAACGTTATTTACCGAAATATGTTTGTGCGCATGCGCTCCGAATATCGTTAAGGTTATATGATTATCGTAATCGCTGTTATTTTGAATCTTTTAACGGGTACACGGTAAATTGATTTATCGTGCTGAATGATCATGATTATTATGACACGGATCGTCAATTATCACCGTATTATTTTTTTGTTTTATCACGCGTTATATTTCGACAAATTTATCATGATAACAATTATATCTATTAATTACCTATTTTATTTAAATAGGTTTTTTTTTTGCGTATAAATTTTATATTTTTCTTTCTATACACCATTATGGACACAAAGTCTATAATAAAAAGGAACGGTTTAGATTCCCTACAGAAGACGATCCAAGTCTTACGTTATAATCCTTACACAATGACAGTGAACGGGGTGGTCCAAAGACACGGGTATAGCTCCGCGATATCGACGTATCGTGTGCGAAAGTCACGGCGGTAACGCGAAAACCGGCCGTTTCAGTAGGTGAGATTTTACGCCGTCGCTCGATGACCGGACGTAATTTTTACCGTAAATTTTAGCGCGTGTTAATAAGCGAAAACCGTAACGTCGCGTTTCCGGAATTTTTTCGCGTTTCGCGCGTTTCGTTCACTGGGCGAACCAAAACCCGTTGTTTTACAAACGACCCGATTTTACAGGTATAAACTTTCAATGGGGCGAAGAAGGCGTGTTCGGCATCACCGTGTCGCCGATCACCGAAGACGGATTCCGGTTACTGTTCTTCCATCCGCTGGCCAGCGACCGGGAATTCGCCGTGTCCACGAAAATCTTACGCGACCCCAACGTCGCGTCCGAAGAGATCTACCACGATTTTGTCGTGTTGGAGTCCCGGGGCCCGGGCGGCCACGTCACCGCGCATTACATGAACGACGACGGGATACTCTTCTTCAACTTGATCGACCGGAACGCGGTGGGCTGTTGGAATTCCCGGCTGACGTACGAGACCAAAAACCTGGGCATCGTCGACTCGGACGACGAGGCCCTGATCTTCCCCAGCGACGTCAAGGTGGACTCGCTGAACAACGTCTGGGTCATGTCCGACCGGATGCCCGTCCATTTGTTGTCCAAACTCGACTTCAAGGACATCAACTTCCGAATATTCTGCGCGCCCGCCCACTCGCTCTTGGCCGGTACGGTTTGCGAAAGCGCCGTCCCTCACTACCCTTCATACTGAGTTCGATCAAATCGCACGGGCCTCTCAACGTACATAATATAACGTGTTAAAACGTTTGAAAATGTACCCTGGCCACCTTCTCCCCCCCCACCCCACACACACACACACACACACACACACACGAGACTTCTCGGTGCGTCCCGTGAAATTAAATTACAAAAATAAATAAATAATTGTTCGTATACACAACCGTAATATACAAACAATGTGTTTAGTTTTTAAACTTTAAAACGACTAAAACTCTTCAAACAGATAAATACGACATATTTATAGTTTACGACACGCATATGTTTATAGTAGTCGTCTGTCAATTCAAAGTCGGTTGCAACGCGATGAACGTGAATTTCATAAAATACGAAAAATCGTTAACGTTCGAAATACGTCGTAGTGGCCCTTATTATTTACTTTGCGATTATTGGCTAGAAAAAAAAACAAAAAAAAATTGCGATTCAAATAAAAATAATTTGAGTTTCAAGTGCAACGACGCTCATAAGCTTTAATTCTGTTCTATGTGTTCTATTTATATTTTTTCTATGAATAAAATATCTAATTAAATTATTATGTAAATATCCATTAGGTATGTAGTTACCATTTACATCATTTTTTTATTATTAAATTATTTAGCGAGTATGACATAATAATATAGAGTATTATAAAAATTATTGAATCCATGTGTTATTTAAATAATTTTGTTAATATTTCATTATCGTATGAGTATGTACAAAAAAAATTTGTAATTCAATAATTTATTTTAAAAATATATACAAAACATACACTGCATATTATTGTTTATTTTTATATTTGCCAAAAACTATATCCAACCAGTTTCCAAGTGAATAGATAGTGAATAGATATAGATACTAATAGTCACTAAGACGCATAAAACATATGCGTACAACTAGAGTAAATCATAATATTATATAATTTATATTAATGTTTTGTCTAAATTCATGAAAACTGCAGTCAATGGATATTAAAAACACAATGAATTTTTAGTTATTCAATTAATTCTAAAAAAAATCGAGTTGAAAGTTGTCATCCTTTTCGTATAAACGATAAATATATTGATTTGAGAACTTTAAGTATTTCCAGTATTATGATGTAGACATCCATCCTATCACCACGTTGTTGTTTTCGAAAATTCGTGAGTAGGCGTCAAGTTACCGTAAGTCCATCAGTCATGTAAAATGAATATTATGTTGTTTGGCACATAAATTGTGACCTTACTTGCTCTATACCTATACTCTATAGTCATCAACCACTTCAAAACGTAATATTTTAAATAATATATCATTACACACGTAATATTTTAATAGAAAATAATATTTCTATAATAAACTAATGTTTTGTTTTTTTATTATTATTCTTAATAAATATAAAAATAACTATTAGCTAATGATTAAATGCTCTCTCAATTCCGACTGTCTATTTGTTTAGTTCGGTTTTTAAGTATGTCGAAAATTTAACTAACTTCACTGCTTACAAAAAAATTGATATCTAATTCTATTCTACGGTATGGTTGAAATCACTGCGAATATCAATAAATTATATTATAACAGATTCGTTTTACTCGAATATCAGTCAAAATAAGAAGGCGCAACTTATACCTACTAGGTATACGTCTGTTTGTAATGATTATTAAACACGTAGAACGGAAAAAAAACAAACAATGATTATCATAAATTATTTCAATGATCAAATTATTGTACGTTTATAACTGAAAAATGTAATGGATTTAGTAAGAGGACGTCATACACTTTTCATCTCGAGATCGTCTAATTCTAGAGCTGTATAAATTCATAGAACACGAGGAATATTCAAAATGAAGAACAACGTTCAACAAAAACATTGAGTGTAAAAACTCCAATACCGTAATAATGAGGATCATTTTTGAAACCAGGTACGTGGGCACAGGTTAGTTAATTAATGAAGTTTTTAGTGGATTTAAAAAAACTATTTGATGTACACATAATGAGCTGCATACGTAATGAACTATGCCGACATGGCTGGCGATAAAATGCATGTGAATATAATATTACATCTGAGGTAAACAAAAAAAATTATAAAGTTACTAAATAAACTAATTACTGATTTATTTATTAAAATTAAATGGGCTGCACAAAACAAAAATTTGCTTAAACAAATACAAGTGTATACCATAATTGCATAATATACAACAAATAAAACATATAAAACATGTAGAACAATATATACATATATACTTTACTCGTGTATATATATTTATATATATATATATATATATACAGTAGGTATACTAAAAGTAATATGAAACAAAACTTTAATTTAAAAGATGAAAGAAGGGAGGAAGGGTCAATATAGGGCCGTCCTTGGGATTTGCAAAGTCCCAGGCAAAAATATTTGCGCAATTATTTTTAGTTATTTGTATCATTAAAATATCCACGATTATTCAATCAAATTTGTGTTGTTTTAATAGAAATGATTTAAATCGTGTACATTCCTCATCAGGCTTAAAATATCATATTATAATAATAATATGCATTTACATTTAAATCTGATCCCTCTTAATAATTAATAAACTTACACAAGTAAACAGTATTATTTATTATAATTAAATATAATATGACATTTTAAAAACTCTTAGGAACAAGTTTCCCTCGTTTTTAAATGTTATATAAAATAAAAACATCATATGGTAGAAAAACTATTTAAAAAATATTATATACAATATATAAAAATATCTTGAGTTACAGTTTTTCACTAGGTATCACTTTTAAATTCCCGATATTGGCCATTTCGCAATACTGGCCACTTATTTTTATGAAATAAAATTCAAACTCCAAAATGTCTTGACTTAAAGTCCAACTTCGTAGTAAAGTAAAAACTGAAAACGGGCTAATGATGATGACATTATAAATATTAAATTATATATTTTATATAAATATATATATACGGGGTCATGCATTCTCCATTCACAATCGTACATTGTTACAACGATAAGATAACGATAAAGATTATGATTATAAGAATATTTATTATTATTGAACATTGAACCTACTATATTTCTAAACAACTTCTTGGTTTTTTTCTAAAATGGAAATAAAAAAAAAAATTTTTTTTTTTTTTGATTTTGAGGCCTTAAACCAAACTAAATAGTGTGAGCTCCAGGCTTGGGCCCTGATAGCCCCTCCCCTCCCCCAAGGGTGGCCATGGCTGTGGGCATTGTGCGCCACTAAATAAGTTCATTTCGACATATAGCTTGTGCTATGGATAGTGGGACACGATATCTGACTGACCGTCGAGGAACTGACATTTATCAGGAGAGTATATGCGAATCAACTTTCGCATATATTAGATTATTCAATAACTCGAGATTGAGTGTACGTCTGCATTGGGGCCAAGAACACGTACTAGTCCGGCTCGTGTAGCTACTGGATTATAGTCATGCTGTGCGTGAGGGATGCACATAGTAAGGGTCCTTGTGAATCGAAGAAACGGTCGCTGAACACGTTCGATTTGAAGGGGGTAGGGCTTGTTATGTTATTTATAGCGTTATAATGAAAAATAACGATAAATTTATAAAATACGACAAACGGTATAACGTAAAACTCGATTAACGTTATGTCCCAAAACTCGAATAACGTTATAAAACGGAAAAAAACAATAACGTTTTGAAGCCCTGAGAGGTGGGAGGGGAGCCCTTAAAATTGTACCAAGTATCCCATGGGCAATTGTAGACGATGGACAACCGATTTTTTTCGTTCGAGAAACTTTTCTCTATTACTGAAAATAATATATCGATATTGAATATTATGATATCGCGTATGGCCACTCAAAGTGTTCCGTCGCTTTGTTAAACTCGCCCGTCTTCTTCGCGTTTAAAACACAGCAAATTATCGTAATACGGACGTGGACGAAATCCTTATCATATATGCTACACACCGGCGCTATCATCTAAGTCCGGTCAATACGAAAATTCGGTATAACTATCCGGGGGATACCATTATACCGTTCCCCCCCCCCAAAGTGCGGCACGGGTTCAACAGTAAATTTCAAAAAAATTCTCGCCCTTTACACCGGAGAGACCGTGACCCAGTTTCCGGTGCACCGGAATCACAGTTGGTATTACGCGGTCCAAGCCGACCAGCACCACGCGGTGTTATCGGCGAAAATTGCCCCGGAGCTTTGCTAATAATACGTCCAGACAGCGCTATAGATTTTTCAACGCACCGCGCGGTTGACGATTTATACAGTTTCTCAGTGTCGGGAAAGAGGATCCACAACTTTCTCACTATACCTATATAGTTTGTGAAATTATCGAGGAGAAAAAAAAACAATTTAAAAACACAATATACAGTAGGTCGCAAAAGATTGATATCGGCACGTAGTTTCGAAACCGAAACGAGACCTGTACGGGACAATTCAAAGTGAAACGTGTACTTCGATAAATTCTGATATATATATATATATATAACTGCTCCTGTTTTATAAAATAATTCTTATACGGCACACGGTGGCGGAACAGGGAATTTCGACACCCAGGGAAAAATGTTGAAATGACGTGCTATCATCATTTCCCCCGGAAGTCGGTAAATTTACTTCTAAAATCACAAATAAACAAGAAAAAAAAAAAAAGTTATTCGTGTCGAATTGACGATAAAAATCACGTCGGTACAGTGTTTTGTTGGGTGTATTATTAAAAAAAAACGTCAATAAACTTTAAAATATTTTACACCCGTCAAAAAACATACAAAATATACTTGTATACACAAAAAAATTTATTTATCACTATACACTTTTTTAAATTTGTAACAATGCACGTTGGCATTTTCGTATATTATGGACACGTCATGATATAGGTATATCAGCCCCTATTTTAGTATGTGCAATACGACAATGCAAACATGCAGTAAAAATTAAAAAGTACAATATATTGCGTATATAATGGTTTTTCTTTTTTATTATTCCCGGCCGTATGTATCTGTTTTTCCAATAATCGTTTTGATTTACAAAGTGCGGTGTGTGTTCAGCAGTATTCACTGCCGGCTTTACGTTAAAATCCGGTCGGGCATATTATGTATGTAACCACAGTCGAGAGATAGTAGTTGAAGAAATAATTCGGGCACGTGCTTGAATCTTTCGAGCGCGTGGGCTGTAATATTTCAAAATTTCGATCCAGTTATTGTGAACCACAATAAAATCAAAACCCGGTCAATTTCTCAGCTGACTTTAGTAAACTTTACGCCACAATTCGTCGACCCGGCGTTTTGACATCAATCAGACATAATGTAATAGTGGTAAAATCGACGACCCCGAACAATTATTATTGCCTAGGTGAAATTTTAGTGCCTACGCACGTCTAATTTAAAACCGTGCCGGTTTTGTACATGAATTTTCACTCTATAATTAAATAAGTCCCATTATCGTATATGATACGTGTACAGTATGTATAGCCGTACGAGAACTCGTATAATATAGTCGTTTCCATTTTCGTAGCTTATTTAAAACTAAATATTTCTTTTTACGTATTTTATCATTAATCTGCGTTGTTGCGTGTTTCAGTTTGTATTCAATAAATAAATACTTAACGAATTCGTTGCGCTATATTAGGAGGCGATGAGTGTCGTCATTTTTACCGAGTCGCCTTCTTTTATTTTCAAAAACGGTAATCAACTAGTCCGTAATACGTTAAAGTTAAGTTGAACCGTTAAAAATTATCGTTATAATTTTTTAACCTACTTTGTTCAAATAGCTAGTGTACTGTAAACTTATCGAGTTTATCTAATCCAATATTCTACAATAGTAAGTTATTAATTAGGTGAGATTAGGAGGTCTTTCGTCTAATATAATATTATGAAAGGACTATACAAAACGTAAAAATAACATTGGCTCAATCGATTCACAATTAATTAACATCATATTAATGATGGTAATAAAATTTGTTTACGTCCGTTCGCTGAAGAGCTAGAGTTCGAGAAAGAAGGCCGCGTGACGTCATAAGATTAACCAACGCGGCGGCGGCGGCGGCCTACGCGCTTTTACATATAGGAATCACTGACGCGGCTTAAGATAACCATTTATATTTTCTGTTATATTCAACGAAAACGAAAAATGAATACAAATTTCGTAAGTCCGTGTGTTTTGCTAAATTTTAGTGTACGTTTTGTCGTATAAAAATAAATATAATGTATAATAATGTTATATTAGATATATAAAATGTTCAAAATACAGCATATGCCCGGAGATCTTAAGGAGTTCTATATAATTAGACGTTTTAGGGAAAATGAAAATCAAACAAGCTAAAAATAATCCCGTGTCAGTACCAATTTTTTTAAATATTTAATCACGATATTTATTTAAAAAACATGTTTACAATAAGACCGTACACACGGGCGCACAGGAAAAATAATAATAATCTAAAGTTATAAGGAGAAAAAACGAAAAAAAAAAAACCAAGACTGAAATCAGATTACTAGTGAAGGTCTCCGGCCTGGAATAATTTATAGGGCTCCTGAGCCGCCCTCTCTAGCAAAGCAAAGATAAATCATCATTCCTTCTGCAACAATCAAGACGTCAACAACAAATAGTTTGCTTTGAAGTCTATTTGATTAGTAGAAGAGGAAACCAACGCTCAACATCGGATCAATTCAAGCGAACGACGACTACCAGTCGATTCCAGTAGTCTCTGCGGCCCATTGACACGACGACTTCTCAGTATTTTCCCGGACTCCACCCGCACGGCGGACAGTTCCATACGGGGTGTACCGATCGACGGCAATTCCGGACCAGCACACTGACCCGGTCATTTCTCCCGGTATGTTCTCGGACTTCACCCGCACAGCGGACTGCAGCTTGACACGGGAGTCACCGATCGGCGAGAAGTCACGGAATTCTGAGTGACACTTTACCCAGTGACATATACGGTTCAGAATCAAGCCAGACGGAGGATATTTAAATCGGCCGTTTTTACGGCCCAGTGCGGTACACTGAACCAAATATATCTGTGATTTCAATAAAAATATAGATTAATTTAATAATATGGTTGTTAACATACGTCCAATAAAATATTTGTTAATTTAACAGTAAAAGAACAAAACGTGTTATTGATTCAACAACATATTTTATCAATGTCTTGGATAAAATTTTCTAATCGAATACAAATCTATTTGAATTAACAAATATTTTGTTAATTCGATTATAAATATTTTGTGTTTCTGTTTTTCTTCTTTTTCGTATAGAGCAAACGCCCATTTGTTAATCAAAATAGTCAATTAACGTATCCCGACTTTGTGTACGTCCAGATAGGCGACCTTCCTCATCCCATTGACGATCATCTATTTGAGTGTTTCTTTCATCTGCCCTTTGTTTGAAAGTGCAGAGACTCCGTTAGATTCCATCCGTAACCCAGGCTCCGGGAAACCACGGTTGTCAGGGACTGGTGACCTCTCTACTGTACCACTGTATCTCTCTGCCCCTAGGACACATCCTCTGTGCACTTAACAATCGTATATACATTTGCATTTTTTTTTTTTTTTTTTTTTGTGTGCAATTAAATTCGTTTTTATGTACGTGTCTGACATAATTAGACCGGTTTGTATGTACGTTTAATGTAACTTGTATTTTATGTTTTTATGGACGTGTTAAATAAATGTGAACGAAATTTAACCGATAACCAGCGAGCGCGTTCGATAATTTCTGCGAGCCGGCGGTATCCACACCCGAAAATCGGCCGGCTTCGAGTCTATATCGATGTTAAATTCAACCGCAAAAGGTATATTATTATACTTTTATAGTGTATACGCCTTTACAATATTATATGCCCATCCGCGTATAAAATAATATTATTATAAATACACGATATTGCGTGAGCCAAATAATTTTCGAGAGATTTACATTCAAAAGTAACGACGTAATTTGTTCGAAGGAAAAAAATTAATTTTATTACCGAAGGGGCGGGGGTGGATTTCCGAGCTAATGTAATGCGCGATATTTCCGTATGACGTGTACAGAAATATTATTACCTATGCGTATCGTTTGCCCTTATATTATACTTGTAATACGCATCACATGACTGGAATCGTTTATACGCTCAGACGTGAATGGTTCGTGTTTTCGTTAAAGAACTTATCGTCAAAAACGTAATTCCAATCATCCGATCGAGTACGCACGGAATTCAATGATTTCACATAGGTACCACCAAACATATCGGTTAAACATCAAAATAGTGTAGAGTAAAAAAAAAAATATATATAGACAAGTATATATATACGGTATATACAGTGGTATACATTATAGTGAACGATAGTGTCGGATTTGAAAATGTTTAAGGCCCAACAGTCACGCAAAACACGAATAAAACGCGTTTACAGTAAGTACAATAAAATTTTGCTTAAAAGTCTAAACATTCAACAAATAAAATAATAAACGATAATAATGAATTGAATAATATATATATTTATCATACAGTAGGTATATGATCATTTTTATTTTATTATTTTTTTTTTAAGGTAACTCTAAAGAATATTTCTGTCCGGTGTCCTCGGATTGAAATTAAGTTTTCGGCAGTAGGTTATATTGAAATATACGTTTTCGGATGATTTTAAAACGTTCAACCTTTTCGGAGTGTCCATACGCAGTAGGTACAACTTGCGTTTTTTTTTGTCAGCTTTTATTCTAAATCCAAAATTGATCGAGTTACAACTGTTTTGCAATTTTAATTTTCGATTATTTTAAAATTCCAAACAGCTGTAATTCGGTCAATTTCAGGTTTAGGATGATGATTTATGGCTTAAAATGTTTTTTTCTGCCCAAATTTGTAAACAAAAATCATCCGAATTATGACTGTCTCAAGTTTAAAATATAAAAATACATTTGGACGGCGAATATTTTTTATTGGACAAAATGTATGTTGGTCAACTTTTTAAAAATTTTTTATTAATTTTGTCGTATACATATCACTGTTCAAACGGTAAATTGGTCGAAATATAGTTGTTTTAAATTTTAAAACAATTGATATTTAAAATTTTCAAACTGTACTCGATGGGTCAATTTTGGATTAAGAACAAAAGTCGTTTAAAGAAAATTTACTACAAAATATTTAATTACATCTTGTATCAAATATAGGGGTTTTCATTTAGAAAAATGCAATTTGTATTACGCATTTGCATTCCGAAAAGTTAAACATTTTAAAATCATCCGAAAGTGTATATTTTATATTATATTTCTTAACTTTTCGCAAAAATTGAATTTCAATCCGAGGTCACCGAATAGCAATATTTAGTGTTCTCTAAAAAAATTGATTGCACTGTATACATTATTATACAGAGTATATCAAATATGAATTACTTGAAAAAAAAACTCCACTTGAAATCTGGGTAAATTTCATTTTTACATCATTTAACGATACCATCGGAATATTTTTAATTCTGACTAATACGAGGAATGTATTGGTTTTACAATGATGTGTTTTGATTTTTAATTTTTTTTTATGTCCATACCTAAACATTCTAGAAATGCTCCAATCATTCATACATCACCATTTTCTAGTAGCAAATTGTATCTAGTCGGTACTTTCTCGTCAGTCATTTTTCGATTTATTCGATTAATGTGTATGAAAAATAAAATTAAAAAATTTAAGGAAAAAGCAGGATTTTATTAAAATTCAATATGGATTATTCGTTGTAATTCTGTAAATAATGATTCTAAACACTCTTGAAATGTTCACTTAAAATAAATTTAAATACTTACAATATTGACGAAAACATTTTTCCAAGTTTTTCCCCCAATTTTAGGCTATATTTATACCGATATGGAATATTGAAGATTTTCTTCATAAAAGAGTTAATTTTAGTTATTACCGAAATTTAATACTCATGTAATATACACCAAAGATTCGCTCAGAATCGTGTTATCGAAAGAAATGGATTTATCATTTATTTCAAATTGAATATATCCACTACTAGTATCCTACCCAACGAACGGAGTATTTCTGCCCTTACCTTTTTTTTTTATATATTGAAATTGTCAATTACTCGATTAAATTATTATTTTCTGCATCACAATCGTCAAAATTATATAGGTATGCGTTTTAACTGAACTATACGTCCAATTTAACTTTTTAGTTTAAACGATATTTTTCCACACTATTATGTACATACGCAAAAAAACTAAAACAAAATTATTTCGAACAACATTTTTCTGATGTACTAAAGCACCAAAATAAATCAACAGTTTTTAGAGACTGTTGCACGATTTTGAGGGGGAAAAAAATATTTCGTGAAGAATGAGAGACGATTCTAACATTATTATATTATAAACTACAAAACGCATACTATACACTGCCACGTAAGCCGTAAGCGTATAAATAATATATTATTAGGTTATATTTTTCTATCAAAAAAAAAAAAAAAATTCAAATATTAATTCAATACAAAATTGACTGGGATTTTCTATAATTGTTAATGTTTACCGATTCACACTCAAATCGCGTTTATGTGATGATAAACCATTTAGTGTGTTCAAATAACTGAAATAACTTGCCTGGCATGTTTTAGGGTTTATTTTTCAGTCGAACATATCGTTAAAAACAACATTACTCAAAATATGGCACTTCTTTCCCTTGGGCCTGCATAACTTAAATGAAAATGTTAAAAACCTTTTATTTTGTATTACATTATAGTATATATTTTATTCACGTTTTGTCATTTGTTAACATTAATATTCCGTAGATTTTAATAATCTTTTAATGTTTATATAATCTACTAAAATTTAAAATATTAAAAATAAAACTTGCGTACGATTACGGATTAAGTTACCTATTTTATTTCAATTTACATAGTATGACAACCATATAATATAAGTGACGTTAAACTAAGCGTAGCCTAAAACCCTGCACATCGAAGACTGTATGTAGGGAACAAAGTTTTATCTATATTGCCCGTGGAGATACGGAGACAGCATAAATATATCAGTTATATGACGTCCTATTAAGTATTATAAATTCTGGAGTTCCTCGAGGTGACCACCTATCACCATTGATTTTTAATCTATTTATCAATGATATATATTATTCTTGCTATCGAAAATTCTGAAATTTTTCTATTTGCCAATGACGTAAAAATCTTTAAATCTATTAAAACGTAAGATACTTTATATTATTACAAAATTACTTAAATAATTTTAATGATTGGTGCATCATTAATGGTCTATAGAAATTACTTTCTCCAAAAAACATATTTTCGTAACTTATAACTATTATTCAAATAACGATTAATTAAATTATTAAAATAATAATTATTCTAAACTTATATTTAATTCACATGTCCTAACAGTTAAAAAAAAAACTCTTTTTACATTTGGTATGATAAAGCGAAACTGCTCCTACTTCAAAAATTCTTAAACACATATTATACATCTCTATCATCCATTCACAGCTGGAATATGCCTCATTGATCTGGGGAAATAATAGTATAGGACATAGTAACGAAATTGAAAAATTCAGAATAAAGTTCTCCGCTATATTTGTTTTAAATGTAATATACCAAGGATCCCCCACTCTGGTCATGATGATATTTTAAATTATTTAAATTTTCCGTCTTTTAAAAAAAAAAAGACATTATTCTTATGCCTCGTTTCTCATTAATTTACTAAACAATAACATTGATGACTCTTTCTTACTTAGACTTATTAATTTTAAATTTAACCCACATTATTTACGTAACAAAGATCTATTTTATATTCCTCATCGCATTAAAAATTACTTAATTTCCTATTCTTAAAAATGTCTACCAATTTTACGTTAGTCTACTGAATATATTGGTCCACTAAAAAAGGATTTTTTAGAAATCCGCCTTTAAAGGGGCGATGTGGAAGAAGTGGATTTTAAGTCTATTCAACTATTGGCCATAGAAAACTGAAATTTTCCGATAATATTCCTTATAAATGACAAAAACGGTCGTTAAGAAAGAATTTTTTTTTTAATTCGACCTTTAATGGAGGAAACTGAGAAGTAAGTTATATTTATCTAAAGAAAAACTAATTGCATTATTTTATCGATAACGATAAAATTAGTGAAAAATACCCCACCCCTCCCCCTCTCTCAAATTAAACATTTCCACGTACACCACTGATTTATCTAATAATATTTATGTCTCGGTGCTATGATGAAATACCATTATTGTAACGTATCATGGTGTAGAAGATTTGTTAACTGGTAATATGGCAAATTTGTCAATTTCAACAGTGCACGTATATAATAATTATTGTTTAAAACACGAACTAAGATAGTATGAACTGGAAACGACAAGAAAGGCGGATGGTAGTGGTGAGATTACATTTTGTCACGGTAAATTAGTAAGTGGGGGGGGGGAATCTAAGCGATAATCTATTCTATGCGATCCTAGCGAACATATGCCACACCACACATACGTAGCATGTAGTCTGCGTATGAATATGTTGTCAAAAACTCAAAACTATAAACTAGGTGGCGTTTTAATCGCATAGAGTCCCCCACCTCGATATTTACCATAGCAACGGTAAATAAGCATGTCGGCTATGATTCCATTTTCGCTATCACTACGCATGTTCCCCGGACATGGAATAAACGATAACAATATCATGGATGAAAGAGTCTTGGTATCTTAATAATAATAATAATATATGTACAAAGGTGAAACACGTGTTGAATAAACAAAATGATAATGCAAGTGTTTTATTAATAGATATTTTAATTCATAACAATATTAAGCCGAAAATAATTTTTCCGCGAATTTCGTCGTTTATTCCATGTCTGGAGAACATTTTTTGCGCCGTATTATCTAACCGATATTTACTTGTGCCATGATATTTGTCTGCAGTCTGCACGTATTAATACGTCGTTTCCCGTCCATATTATCTTATAGTTCGTGGTTTAAAGTAAATATGCGGCTACGGAAAAAAAAAAAAAAACGCACGTACACACATAATATAGTTTCGACGCATTCGTCGTATGTCCGACCACCGGGTATATGGAAATCGGAAAACCTATACGACATAATGTACGGCGGGGACTCGTAAGCGTGACCGTGAGATTTTAATTTATTTAAAAATGACCGGGCAGAATTAAAGTCTTGAAAGCTTCACGTTATCGCGCGCGTTACGCACACGACACCTACGCTGAATGACCATATATAATATATTTTCTCCGTGCGATTTATACAGGTGTTAGGTGTGTATATACGGACACACGTAGAGGTATTTATGGGGATGGATCGGAGGGGGAGGGGGAGAGGGGAGGGATTACAATGAAAAGGGCAGGTTAGGTTTTCCGAAACAAATTATCGCGTCAGATTTCGTGCATTCGGCGTGGTATACATTTAACAATAATTAAGACTTATCGTCCCCGAACCCTTGTGGGGGTCGCCGGGAGGAGGGCGGCAATATATAGTCGGCCCCGGGAGCGGGGAGGGTCAAATTTGCAATTCAAAACTACCACCAAGCCGCGATGACTGCGGAGGGCGCGAGGGCCACGAATATTATAGCGTGTCCACCTCTCATCATCGCAATATCATCGTCATCTTACCCTCCCATCACCACCCTCCCCCTCCCACACACTGCCCGACACTAATTCCTAACAGTATTGTGTGTGGGAGGTGAGGTCAAGGTTTCTGTCGAAATTGTCTTGCACCTCTCTACACGACCCGCCCACAAGCCAACGACAGTCTAATTCCTAGGGAGCTTCTGTTTTTGTTCGGATATCCCTCGACGGACTAACCTTTCGCGTCCCTTGTCCACGTAAGGATTACCGGCGACAATCGTGCCCACCGGCCCACCGTTAACTCCTATCCCCGTTAATGCCTCGGTGGGAAAATCACCGGATAAACACGCGAGCCGTGCAACGGGCGAGCAACTGTTTAGTAAGCCGGCGGCGGACGGGAAATATAATACCGCGAGTTAAAATGAAGTAAATACAAACGGCCAGTATGCAGAGTTTTGTCCGTATACGGTAAATTCATCGTTTTTTTTTTTGTTTTTCGTTTGTGTCGTGCCGTATAAACTTATCTAAATTATCTAATCAAAAAAAAAAAATCAACCATTTTTCGACTAAACATAACTTTGAAGTTTCCGAATCTAATCTACATACTGACTTTCGTTTAATTAAAAAAATATATTTATTAATATAGCTATTCAATTTTCATAATTATTAACACGACTAATCGATCAAAAATAATATCTAAAATACTCTCATAGAAAATATACACAAGTACCCGTAGAAAATAAATGTAGGTATATGTTTTTGTGGAATTCAGTTTTTTTTTTTTTTATATTTAATTGAAAAAAACCAACAAGTACCTACTCCAAATCGTACACTGACAAAATAAGTTTAATAATTTATAATTTCATAATTAAAACGTACGAGTTAAAACTTTGAATCCGTATAACATTCAACGCATGGCGGGGATCGATATGCTTTGTCTTTAATTTCGAGTGACCATACATCTCGTATTAAACGAGATTGTCCCGTTGTACTAATGACTATTACTTATAAATAAATCAACCCCGTATTTGTCACGTATTTTATAATTTGTGGAGAAATTTTTTATTGCTTGTTTAATGTTTATCAAGGTAATTTCTTAATTTATGGGGAGGGGCGGTGGATTTTAAATCAATTTAATACTCAAACATTAGGTTGGAGTCTACACTGTAATAGTCATAAGTACCTACATATTTAAATCCGTTATTAACTTTTAAACTACCCACAATGTCACGAAATTCAATAGCTCATAAAAAGTCAAACGATAAAAAAAACCCATTGCCGGTTATGATGCACATTTGTATATACAACAGTGATAATGAGCTATGGATAACGTACTGTTCTGTAATCACAGACAGATTACAATTTTAACTCGTGATAATGAACGCGTTAACAATTTGACCGTTTGAACGACGATTCTTATCAAATCGAATATTTTCTATACTGCTGATATAAAATAATTTTATAGGCGATGTATAATACCTTGTATGATTTAATTTTATACCACTGTATTATACAAACTCACATCTTTACCAATATGTTTAAATAGAAAAAATATTTTTACCTATCATTGGTAATGATATACTTTATGGCTTTGCTACACTGAATTACAACAACAAAACTATCATTTTAACTAAAAAGTAGTAATATATATTATATGTAAATATATATTTATTATATACATATAATATATATTAACCGTTTAACGTTAATGATTTTTTACGGTTTGACCCCATAATTCATTAGGTAATTCAAATTTTATCAGGTTTTTCGTGTTTATAGTTTATCGTTTCTGTTACGTTTTTCAATCATAATTAAAATCCATAAATGACCGCTCCAAAGTAGATACCGACTAAAACGAATTTGCTACCAGAATGCACTTTACCCTAAAACACTTACTCGACTATTTCTACATACATTTTATTTTATTACATTTTATTACATTTTAAATTTTATTTGTACATACACAAAATAAATAAATCATTATAAAACCATCGTAAAATTTATGAAAATTAATAAACAAATTGCACATGCCTATGTCTAATACCAGTGTATAATAACAAGATACAATAAATAGTAATATTATATAGGTATTATAATAACTTTTGTACTGTTCAATATTCTAAGGATTTGTATTTAAAATAAAATAAAGTGTTACACAGTGTTTCAATGCTGTAATTGAAATATTTAAAATTTTGTTCTAATATTTAGGAATTCAGCATTTCTTATTAAGTGATTTATTTTTAAACACATTTGAAAATTTGTAGAATTTTGAATACTAATAAAAATAATAATAATTAATTCGCTTTTCCACGAAATAATTTGTTATCAATCAGATACATTAACCATTGTTGAAACTAATAAATTCCTGGCGTTTTTCACGCATTACAAAATAATTGCGGTAACAATTAACCTTTAATATAAAAAAGATATGTTTCTACCACTAAAATGATCAAACCTATTTAGATTTGCAAATCGGCTATTTTGGATTTCGAAATAAATTTTAAACACGATTTTAATATTATAATTTTTTATTTGTAAAAAATTAAAATTTAAAATACAGAATTCCGTAATTTAGTAATTGTATTATTTAAATCCAAACTGACCTATGTTTCTATGCGGCAGAAAAAAATAAAAGCAGGTAGTGTTCGAAATGCATGCAATGTTTACAGTTAATTATAATGTGTAAAAAATTCAACATGGCGTATATATAAAAATGCAAATTTCGTTAAGACGATGGCAATTACTCTTTTACCAAAAATTTGAATTTGAATTTGAATTTTATATAAATGCAATTAATGTAATAAGAGTAGTAATTTGAAAATTGCAAAAATCAAAACATTTTGATATTACAATAAAAATTACTTAGTTAAGTTATTTATTACATTATTATTATATTAATAAGACCTATTTCAAACGCTACATGGGATTCGGACGTTTTTTTGTTTTTGTCATGTAATTCAGATGCTCCCACGTAATTTCTAAAAACTTATACTATTAAAATAATTGGATGGATAATTCGGAGGTCCACTCGTATCAAACAGACACAAATACCATTGCCAAATTTCCAGCGACTGCTTGCGAGTAATTTTATGAGTGAATTTTCGCCACAAAGCTTTTGAAGTATTGGAGTTGGTATCAACTTGACGAAAATCTGGTATTTTTTTTTTTATTATTATTAAATAAATGTTTCGTTATATATTTTTGATTTTTCGAAAACTAGTAGTACCTATACAGCCGACCTAGAACACTATATAGTACCTATAGTAATAATTACAAAAAAAAAAAAAAAAATCCGTTTTAAAATCTTTATAGATACCTACTCTTTTTTAAAGATTTATTATCGATTTGATACGTAAGTAATTTGATAATATTGACCAACAGTGGAATAAACATACATCGGTCGTTGGTCGATTTCATGTTATATACGAGAACGCACTGTTTTAGACAAACGAACAGTGTTTTGTGTTGTGCGTATGAATTTATGGTGAAGTATCGTACAGATACGTTATATTCGGTGTCGCCGTACTCGGATTGTCTTATAGTGTAGTATATTTCGCCACGTGCTCGGTGCCATCCATCGTGTTTTAATTAATGCATGCGTCCATTTCCTAACCGTCATTTTCTGTAACATCTATTCTCTCGGTGGTGGTCCCGCCCAATACTATGTAAATTACGAATTTATCACCACTATATTCGGTTTCAACGAGTGAAACGCCTGTCGCAAACGCATACCATATTATGTGTATGTATATTTGTTATCATAGCCGTAGGCTTATCTATATAGTTGCTATAATGTTCCAGACAATTCGATCGTAACGAACGCAATGAAGAAATGTTTTTTTTTTTTTTTTACAGTAAAAACGAGAAAAGTACTTTTGTAAACGTATTCCGTCGTATGAATAAAGCGCGAGGCTCCTAATTCGTTACCTACTGAAAACGTCGCGCGAGTGTTAATCAGACCGTAATATTATCGTTGACAAATTGAAAATTACCGCAGCCTTAAAAGTCTTTATACAATATTTTTTTACGGGGCGAAGTCGTGTTTTTGTGCTTGCACGTGTACGCACTCCATTACGCGTACATATTAAAAACATACTATACATGATTATATACAGTTTACATATTATATATACTACATTTATCTCATACGTATAATTCTCTGAAAATTGTTGATAACATTGTTAATAAGACGTATTCATTAACAATAATCAATATTCACCCGGTAAAGACAACAGTTATCAATTAAAGACCGGGTTTTCGTGCCGCTTGTGACAATTAAATATGCACTTATACGGGTAAAAATATGCGAGAGAAAATACGAAATATGCAGTACAAAGTGTAATTATTTTTTTTTTTGTTTAGCTCTGCATTTAGTATTGATAACATCAATAATAAAAAGCAAAGAAAAACACGAATTATATAAAGCAACCATTATTGGTACACAAAAAGTTTTAGAGTTAATTAGAAAGAAAAAAAAAACAAGTTACAATAATATGTAAACTTTTACAACCGAAATGGATGACATCCTAAGCAGGGACTAAAACCGAATCCAAAAGAACCGATTTTGAAACCGGTTCCTCCGAGGTATTTCAAAAACCGGAACCGATATTGGAACCTCTATTCCATATTTTATTGAATCTAAACTGGAACCAGAACCCTATAAAATGTAAAATGAAAATTTTGGTTCAATTGCGTGTCTAACGGTTCTTTGAAAGTTTTTGAAACTTTTTTGTTTTACTTGTTTCATGGTTGTCAGTACAATTCCGACACCGTCCTACAAATATTTATGTTCTTAGGATTGTCTCTACGTCTAACCAACTGATTATTATATTAGAGTAAATTTACCTATCACCAAATGTATAGACGAGATCATTATCTATGCTGTAGAATATTTCTTTATTCGACTAAATAAATATATCTATTTAAAAAATAGTATAGTAGAAAAAATTTAATAAATAGGAATTTAAAAATAGTTGTATTTTTTTACAAGATTTTGGAAATTTCTGGAAAAATACTTTGCTATAGCATAGATAATAATTTCGTTCATAAATTTGGCAATAAGTCAACTTAATATACTATGAGATATGACGAATTTGTGATAAGAGTTCTGAATGTAAATTTCGTATTTTATCATTTGGCTAGACTTACACAACAAATTCGAGTGCAACGTCCTCTTAAGGTTAAATTTATATTAACTTTAGACAATAATTATAATTATTATAACCATAAAAAAGAAAATAATTATAAACTATTGTCATGTTTTTGCCTATAAATATAAACTATAGAAAAAATATTAAATCATTTTAATATCAGTATTTAATATTAATGGTAAACCACGGTATATCCAAACATACCTGGTTATCGTACTGAAATTTAAACCAGATAAGTCCATTTTACTAATATCCCCCTATTTATTTTATTATTATTATTTAATTATTTTTTTTTTTTTTTTAATATTTTGGTGTTGAGTTACTTGTAGAATTATTTATATATATATATATATATATATATATAAATAAATATCCAGTTTCTACAAAATAATTTGTTTTTAT